>WAAF01010450.1:154350-277571 GCA_013400475.1 Tricholaema leucomelas | reverse complement strand
AAGAATATTCATATATATATATATATGTATATATATCCATATGATTCTGTGAATGTTCTCTTAACCCTGGTTCTTAAGCAGTTGTAGTGATTCAAAGTCAAAAGTGGTGTCCAATTCTGCTGTATTCAGTATTTTTGCAGCTTCATAGTGAGTACTGTGTACAGTTCTGGGCCACACCATTGTGTTTCTGTGTGACCTGAGCTAGATTGCATGGTCCTGCTGTGGCAGGGAGGTTGCACTTGATGATCTCTTTAGGTCCCTTCCAACCCCTGACATCCTATGATCCTATGAAAGAAGGCAGTTCCAGGATAGATGATTGTAGTGAACATGAAGTCTGGTGACAAGGAAAGTGGAAAAGGTGACTGCCCCCTCCCTAACATTGTTGTCATCTGGCTGTGGCATTGGCATGGAAAGGTAAAGCTTGAGAGAGAAAATGTTTGTGATTCCAAGTTGTTGAATGTAAATATCATGAGGGTTTTTTTCTCAGCTCTGAGCTGCTCTTGTGTTGTAGCTAAAAACTCTTTCTCTGCCTCAAATATGATGTTCAGCTGATGTGGGATTCCCAGCTGATGTTTGTTTAGCTGATGTGGGATTCCCAGCTGATGTTTGTTTAACAGATAAAGAGGAATGGAGCTGACTGAAAAGCAATGTGAAGGACAGAAAGCTTTATGCATGGGGGGAATTCCAGAATTTCCAATCCAGGAGGTCTGAATGTTCCTTTAGAAGGCAGCATTCTGTCTGTCCTACAGTACTGAGCTCCCAAACCACTCTAGAATGAGGACTTTCATCCCTCTCTGTCAGTGCAGATTGTTCCTGAGGCATGCAGGGTGTTTTAACCTGAAATTAAATGCTGTGTTCTTAACACAAAATTCAATTTGAGGATTTTTTTCCCCTCTAAATTTCAGGGAGACTATTGGCATGAAGTTAAATTTGAGACAGGGATCAACCAAATTGCTGAGGGCTGAAAAAAGTGTGGGGTTGCTTTGTTGTTTGTTTGTTTTGTTGGTTATTTTTAAAGGAAGACTAAACCTTCAGATCCTTAGTTGTGACCTGAGCTTTATATGTAGTATAAAATCTGTAACAGGCTTCAGTCAATCTGCTTCTTACTGCACTGAACTCCTTTGTGATAGAGCTGCTTTAAATAGTCTGTTGATGAAAAAGTAGAGCTTGTTAAACAGGTGACTCTCAGCAAAGGGAGCCTGATCCTTAGCTAAATCACTTCTCTTCAGGATTTTCTGTCTATCTTTGTAAGAAATCCAAAGGAAAGTTTATAGCAGCAGGCAGGAAGTTTAATTTGGCACTGGTCAGCAACACTGCCCTCAGTATAGCTGGCCCCACCATGTGGATTTCCACCAGGAGTCCTGGAGGTGCAAGTTTATGTGCAGAATGTCTGTATCTGTGTGAGCTGGGTGTTGCTAGTGTACTAGAGGGGTAAATACATGGTGCTTGGTGAATGTGCTACTCCATGACTGACGTTCTTACATGCTGTAGGAAATGTGCAGCTGATCCCTGCAAGTTCATGCCTTGTGCTGTTAGAATGGGTGGATGCAGATCTCTCCTCCATGCTTGTGGTAGGTTACAGGCCCAGCTTAGGAGTACAAGATCTCTGTGAAACATGAGAACAACATAGTTCTTTTTCTCTCTACATGTGTTAAGCTTGACTCATTTATTATCCAGGAACCCATAAGATGCCAAGGTCAGAGTATGTGCAGGAAAGCAGCACAGATAAGTGTGGTTCCACTTAGGGCCTGGCAGAAAGCTGCCCATGGTGGTATCTCAGTGTATTCTTCCAGCTGACACTCAGTATCTTTCTAGGCAGAGCAGCAGCCTGCAATGTGGCAAGGGCCTTTTTCCTGTGCCATGTGTTGATATGAGGGCCACATTTATCTTCCAGATACATTAAGCAGCTGCAAAATTAAAGTTGCCAAAACTTGCTTTTTTGGACTGGCCAAATGCTGTGCTCACATGTGCTGGAGGCTGTTTGGTGACACAGCAGTTGTGTTCCAATGAGAAGTTCAAGCAGGATGGAAGAACTGTAGTTCTTTGCAGCTGTCAGAAAAGTGATGATGCTGCCTTTGAGGCTGGAGCTTGCTTTCAGTGAAGGTGAGGGCCCTGAGATCTCCTGAGTGAGATCAAAGTCGAGTATTTCCATGCCATGCTGTGGGCTACAGGCTGTCAAGCTCCAGGGTGTTTGCTGCACTGATCCCACTTCACAAAACCAAACCATACCCCACTTTGCATGGTGCTTTGTTATAAACAGGGAGCTGCAAGTCCTTTTCTTTTTTGCCCCATGCATAAACCTGATCTCAACTGCAAGTCCCAAGTTAGACAAAAGGGAAGGTACAGGATGAAAACACCTTTTTGAGCCATCTCTTGCTTTTAGATGACTCTCTGCTCTTTCCCCTCTTTGCTGGAGCTGTGTTGGGGTGTAGTTTTGTGAGGTGCAGAAGTCACCTTTTGTACTCTGGGACGTATTGGGGACTGTCCTGTAAGAACATGCAGGGCAAGGTCATCTTGTCCTTGTCCTGTGATAGTGTGACTGAAAGCATGTTTGTGTAGCCTGGGCCCTCTCTTTGCCTTTGGATTGTGTTCAGGGAATGTTTTACTGTACTCTGGAGTTGGAAATCTAACCTGTTAGACTAATCTGCAGTTCAGAAGTAAAATCTTTCTGTTCTCTGTTCCCAAGGACCATGGCTGGAGGTGATTATTAGCTGCTGACTGTTTATATGCTCTGTTCTTTTCTGCATTAACTAGAAGTCCAAGAAGGGAGCATGGACCAGCCCAGTGGAAGGAGTTTCATGCAAGTTCTTTGTGAGAAATACAGCCCTGAGAACTTCCCATATCGTCGTGGGCCTGGTATGGGGGTGCATGTCCCAGCAACTCCCCAGGGTTCACCTATGAAAGGTAGGCTTCTGGGCTTCCTCAGCACCTGCTGAGCTCTCTGTGGGGTCAGATTGTTCTTGCTTGTGTTGAAAGAAAAGAAGAGAACCATCACAATGTATTGTAATTTGTTTCTCACTGAAGAGTTGAGAGACTGGACTCTTAAGACACAAAGCTGATCTCTGACTGAACTGGCTGTTAAAAAAACAGGTAAAGTTTCCTTACAGTGTAACAGAAACAGCATCTTGTCAATGAAACATGGAAATAAAGACCTGTTCATTGCTGAGTTTTGAGGATTCAGCAGTCTTTGGAGCTTATTTTCTTTGGATCAGTGATGCTGTTTTGTTACTGATTGCAACAAGAGGTATTGGGGCAGAATTGACCTAACAGATACACACCTTGAGATCTGCATCTGAGGTTGGTCCACATGGTAGTGGTGTTGTGCAGTTCCATCAACTTGTATCAGTGCCTGCAGGAACAGGAGTCCATTGCACATAGGAGTGGGCCATGAGGCCAGGCTGGATGAAGCCTTGAGCAGCCTGCTCTAGTGGAAGGTGTCCCTGCCCATGGCAGGGAGATTGGAACTGGATAATCCTTAAGATCCTTTCCAGCACAGTATATCACAGTTCTGTGATATATTGAGCCAAGCAGAGTCATTGAATCTTCATCTGGGCTTCTTTTGTGACAAGTGAATGAATTTGTGGTTTTCTTTGGTTGTCTTCTCAATGCATCAAATGCTCTCTGGCTGTTCTTAGGCTGACTTGATGAAAAATCCCTTCTCTCTTCTGCTTCTGACCTTACTGCTTTGAGGGAGTTTCAGATAGATGTGTCTGAAGTGTTGTGCTGCTCGTGTATGTCCTTGAGCCCCCTAGGCTGCAGAATCTATGTCACTCTTTCCTGCTCTTTGACACCCTGTAGTCTTCCTTCGTGCTCTGATGTTAGCATTTGGTTCTTGATTTACCCAGATGAGTCTGAGATTCACATTTCTCACCCCAGAACTTTGTGTATCCTTTTGCCCATCTCGATCTGTTAATTTAAATTCCCATCAGGTCGCTTTGGATCATAACCAGCCCCAAAGGGGAAAATAACCCTGGATGAAGTTCACAGTAACTGAGTTTGACAGAGGAGAGAAAGGGGTTTCAGTTCAGTTGAGGATAACATGTAGTTCATGTCACTCAGAATTAACACAAACAGAAATTTGGCCTGCTGGAATATTCAGTCACTGTCCCCTCTCCTGTGTGTGAGTACCTGCTTGGCTGAGCTGTTTGCATGCCGACAAGAGGGCATGTTTGTAAGCCTGAAGATGTGTCTGAGACATGACTTAGCCCCAGAGAATTCCAATGCTTTAAAGAAGCTGAAGGCTTCAAGATCCAGGGAACTTGCTTAACTCTGATCACTCTAAAGAATTGTCTGCTGCTGGGATTCCTTCCTAGTCATGTAGCTAACAAGTATTAATGAGAGAGAAAAAGGGCCACGTTTTCAGGACATTCGAACTGTTACATTTGAACAGCTTTTGATGCTCCACAGCAGTGGGAGAGATGTATTGCTTGTGAAAGAATGCAAGACTGATGGCTTGCCTTGCCTAAGTGTGGATTTCTTGTGTTGAAATGGTTTCCTGTTACATATCCGCAGTTTTTAGCTTGGTTGTGTTTTGGCTTTAGGAAGTCAGAGTGTGACTGAGATCCAGGTCCTTGTCTGTGAAATAGCTGCAGGAAGATTTACTTGCATGAGAAGGAACTAGAGCTAAAGCAAAGCAGGATCATAAAAAGCAGAGTAGAGACCTAAGGTATTCCAGTGTACAAGAATGAATATTTACATTGTTGAAAAGGGAAAGCTTGGATAATAAATGTTTAAGTACATCCTTGCTGTTACCAATTCCCAAGTACAAGAGGGTAAGGGAGTCTGCCTCTACGTGAGGTCCACCTAGTCCTGTATTCTATCTGCAGTAGCAGATGCCTGGTGGGGAAGAGCATCAATTCTGGCCAGAGCTGATACGAGACATGCTGTGAACTGGAGAGGACTGGCCCACCCTTGCTGCAATGTGGATGGAAATGCTTGTAGTAGCTGAGAAGTGCTGATAGTGAGTGGCATTCCATGCTTAGCCACAAGTAGACTTCCTGATTGATGCTGGTCACTTGTCATTAAATCCATGTTTCTCCTGAGGTCTTTAAATGTGTGTAAATCGTGGCCTTCCTGCTAGGTCTTTGCTGCATGTCATATTTGTTTGCTTGCCACTTCCTGTAGCTAAGCCATTCAGTGCTGACTAGAGGCCATCTTTCCTCTTTCCCTCTTCCAGATCGTCTCAACCTCCCCAGTGTGCTGGTGCTGAACAGTTGTGGCATAACCTGTGCAGGGGATGAGAATGAAATCGCTGCCTTCTGTGCCCATGTGTCTGAGCTAGACCTCTCTGACAATAAACTGGAAGACTGGCATGAGGTAAAATGGTTACATGTGTGCCTTTCTGAACAACTTTGGTGGCTGTTACTGTGCCTGCCAAGGCATTGCAGGTTGCAGGAGTGCTTTGTTTGTTTAAAGGAGAGAGAATTCCATTTTTTGTGCCTTCTCTCTCATCTTGCAGGTTGATGCTTATTTACTTTGACAACAACTGAGCAATACATGTGACAAATTGAATCCATTTGGGCAGTTTACTCTGTTTACCTCATGACTTACAATCTTGCCATGTAGGTGACACATATATGTCTTTTTTATCACACAAAGCACCAGAACTGGAGTTTCTGACATCAAGAGGTTAATGAGCAGTGCAGTTTTCAACAGAGTAAGAACTGTTTTGCTAACAACAGTTGATTCCCAGCTTTGCCACTGGTTTTGTGATGCTGGGCAAGGTGTTTATTCTCTCTCTGCTTTTGTTTCCCTGTGTGCAAACCAGGCTTAATAACATTTACCTCTGAGGGTATTTCTGAGGCCTCTTTTAATTAGTGCTAAATGCTATTGTAAAATCCTCTGAAGTGCTCAGATAAATGCAGTGGAAGCTGAGGAAAGCCATGGCAATCTGTTCAAGTGGTGTTAAGAGTTCCTCACTGCCTTACATTCTGCTTTTAAGTTACTGTTTGTTGTTGGAAGTAGGTGGAAAAGGGCAGGATGTGCAACATAAATATGCTGTGAATAAACTGTCTTGTGTTTCTGTTGCATCAGACTCCCGTGCCTGTAACCAGGTAGTGAAAGCAGTGTTTGCAGGCATGTCCCAGTTGGGGCACAGAGGGCACAAAGTCAGACCTGGGATCCAAGTTTCCCTATTCTTGTTACTTCCTTGTTAGCTTAAAAGGTATTAGCTGAGCGGATGGGAGAGAGATCTTAAGCTTGTCTGCTGAGGTGAGAGCTAGGTAAGATGGTTTTATACTGAGAACTGGGATGGTGTCTTCTGACTTGTTTTGTTCTACCCCAAAAGGCCCCTCCCGCAGTGATGAGGTGCTGCCTCTCCGCTCCTGTTGTGCCTCTTAGTGGGGCTGACCTCATGTCTGGTAAGCAGCTGGCAGAGCTGCACATCCACTCGTCACTCACAAGCTGCATGCCTCTCACTCTGCTATTTGCTCAGTCCCTTCAGGCTACCCTGGATGGCACAATTTGCCAGCTTCTGCATGAGCCACAGTAAAACAGGAAATGAAAAGCTTCCCGTGTACCTTGGAGATAGGATTAGGTTCTCATAGCCCATCCACAACAGATAAATATCTACTCAGCTCCTAAAAACTGCCAGTGATGGAGATTCCAGATCCTAGGTGGAGAATCCTGATGCCTGGGCAGCCTGTTCCCATGCCTAGCTAATAGCTTCATCATCTGAACTTCGTAACTTAAGTCTGCTATGCTGCAGTTTAAGCCAATTGCTCCCTGCCCTGCTGTCAGCAGGTGTGGAGGAGCATTCATCACTGTTTCTTACATGACAGCCTTTTATACCCACACAGAAGAGCTTTCTGATCTCCTTTTCTTATACTAGTATCATACTGAACAAATCCACTTCTTCCAGTCATTACCCATAGGCCATTTTTTCTAAATCCCATGTTGTTTTTGTTGCTCTGATATGATTCCATCTCATCTACTTCCTTCTTGAGGTGTAGCACCCAAAACATGACATCACCCAAGATGAGGCAGGCTACTTAGCTCCAGCATCACGTGTGCAACACTTGGAATTCAGCTGTGCATGAGACAATTGGCAGCTGGGCCCCATTATTAACTTGGATGTGTCATGGTCTTTGCTTTGTGGAGTGGAGCTCTCTAGCCAGGTGTCTTCTGACTCATAATTATTTTCTGGTGTTAGTACTTTGACTGTCCTTGAACTCAGCTTCTATCTTGAAGGCTTTGGATGGCTTCACTTTGGCCTCTACTCCTGTAGCACAAAGTGATGGCAGCCTTGCTCACCTCAGTGTCACCACAGAGTTAGGAATCATAGAATCACAGAATGGTTTAGGTTGGAAGGGACCTCAAGGATCATCCAGCTCCAACCCCCTGCCATAGGCAGGGACACCTCCCACTAGAGCAGGCTGCTCAAGGCCTCATCCAGCCTGGCCTTAAATGCCTCCAGGGAGGAAGCATCCACAACCTCCCTGGGCAACCTGCGCCAGTGTCTTACCACCCTCACTGTAAAGAACTTCCTCCTAACATCCAGTCTAAATCTCCCCTCTTCCAGCTTAAACCCATTCCCCCTCATCCTAACATTACTAGACCATGTAAATAGTCCCTCCCCAGCTTTCCTGTAGGCTCCCTTCAGATACTGGAAAGCCACTCTAAGGTCTCCTCGAAGCCTTCTCTTCTCCAGGCTGCAGAGCCCCAACTCTCTCAGCCTGTCCTCAGAGCAGAGCTGCTGCAGCCCTCTGAGCATCTTCGTGGCTCTCCTCTGGACTGGCTCCAGCAGTTCCATGTCCTTCTTGTGCTGGGGGCTCCAGAACTGCACACAGAACTCCAGGTGGGGTCTGACCAGAGCACAGTAAAGGGGGAGAATCACCTCCCTTGCCCTGCTGGCCACACTTCTCTTGATGCAGCCCAGGAAAATAGAGTTTGATTCCTTTAGCCAATGAAACATAATGAGAGCACTCCTTCAATCTGTCTGCTGACTTCATGTTGTACTCTTATCTTAAACTGTCCTGGGCAACCTAAGCCTCCACTTTGCCTACATTACTGGTGTCCAGATGGTATCAGAAGCTGCCATTCCCTTACACTAGTTCCCACTGAGTCAGTTTCACAGTCAAAGAGGAAAATTTGGTTAACCAAAGATCGCTCAGGTTGGAAAAGTCCTCATCAGGTCCAACCATCAACCCTGCTCTGCCAAGCTCACCACTGAACCATGTCATTAAGCGCCACATATTAAGGACCTTTAAACACATCCAGGGATGGTGAGCCCAACCACCTCCCTGGGCAGCCTGTCCCAATGCCTGGCCACTCTTTCAGTGAAAGATGTGGTGTCTTCTTTACAAACTGATGCTGTCTGCTGGCTCTGTTCACTTAATCATTATTAGATGGCTACAAATTGATCACCTAAATAACCTGTCCCCATATTGCTCTGTGTGTCAGCAGTGCCTTGGTCAGCACCCACCCAATCACACAACCCAGGGCTGGAAATGTCAGGTCTGGCTTTTCTTTCTCCTCCTTGCTTTTTCTTCCTTATCTCTTTGCTGCTTTGCCCTCAGGTGCACATTAGTGCACATGAAAAGAGAAAGTAACCCTAAGCAGTCACCTGTTTGGATTGGTTGTAAGCAAACTGCTGTTCAAAGTGAGGGAATCACAAGCAATTCGCAGGCTCACAGGATATTAGACGTTGGAAGGGACCCAAGGAGATCATCAAGTCCAACCTCCCTGCCAGAGCAAGACCACACAACCTACCACGGATCACAGAGGAATGCATCCAGACAGGCCTTGAAAGGCTCCACAGAAGGAGACTCTGCAACATCCCTGGGGAACTTGTTCCAGTGCTCTGGGACCCTTCCCTTAAGGAAGTTCCCCCTTGTGTTGAGCTGAAACCTCTTATGCTGCAACTTACACCCATTGCTTCTTGTCCTATCCCAGGGAACAAGTGAGCAGAGCCTGTGCCCCCCCAGCTCTCCTGACCCCCAGCCCTCAGATGTTTATAAACATTGATTAAATCCTCTCTCAGTCTTCTCCAGACTAAGCAGCCCCAGGTCCCTCAGTCTCTCCTCATCAGGCAGTGCTCCAGTTCCCTCATCATCCTCATAGCCCTCTGCTGGACCTTCTCCAGCAGATCCCTGTCCCTCTTAAACTGGGGAGCCCAAAACTAAAGGCAGTACTCAAGATGAGGTCTCAGCAGGGCAGAGTAGAGGGGAGGGAGAACCTCCCTTGATCTGCTGGACACACTCCTCGTAATACACCCCAAGATCCCCTTGGCCTTCTTGGCCACAAGGGCACATTGCTGTGCCATGGGTAACTTGTTAGCCACCAGCACTCCCAGGTCCCTCTCCACAGGGCTGCTCTCCAGCAGATCCTGTGTGTGTACAGGGAGCTTCTTTCTGCCTTTTATACTGGGGAAATGGCAAGGTCTGTGGCTAGTGGGGAGCAGTGGGAATCTGAGCAGGTGGTCAGTGTTGGCCATAAACCCAAGAGATGTGCCCATTGCCCCTCTGCTAGCAGAGGGGTGCAGCATGCTGGCCCCTCTAACATGCTGCTGCTTCAGCTTGGTGTGGAGGTGGATTTTCTGACCTCTTCTACCAGACTGGCTTTCTTTTATCAGGCTGCTTGGAGAATGTAATTAAATGAATTGTTGAAGTAAATGAGCAATTAACCAATCAATCTAGATCAGTGCATAGCTGCAGTATTAATTGCAAGTAGTTAGCCAGAGGACTTCTTTCCTCCCTATCAATTCTTTGGCTTGTGGTGATTCTGAAGGGCCTCCTCTTAGGAGATGGGATTTTGTTGCCTGAGGTTTGGTTGCTGCCTGATACAGATTTCTTTTTTTTCTCTTTTTTTGTTTTCCTCCTTCCCCACTCAGGTCAGTAAAATTGTGTCCAACGTTCCCCACTTGGAGTTTCTCAACTTGAGTTCCAACCCTCTCAGCCTGTCGGTTTTAGAGCGGAGGTGTGCTGGTTCTTTCGCTGGGGTTCGCAAGCTTGTGCTCAACAACAGCAAAGCTTCCTGGGAAACAGTGCACACAATCCTGCAGGAATTACCAGAGTAAGCATGGGCACTTGGGTGAAGGAAGGGGTGCTGGTTGCATTTAGATCAAGGCTGGCTTATCACATCACATGGTGAGGGATGAGAGGGGCTTCAGGGTGCAAACACGATCAGCGGAGGAGAAAAAAAGGATTTGTTTTCCTTGGATGCATGGCAAAGTGGAAGCTTTAGAATATCTTAAAAGCTGATCTTTGTGACACTGCAAAGTCTTTTACTCCTAATCTAAATACCAAATACAGATTGTCATCCCAAAAATGTAGGAGAAGGTGACAGAGTTTCCTCATGAGTCACTGCAGAGTAAACGGTGCACTGCATACCTGTACTAATAGCTTTTAAATGGGATCTAAATCTGAGGGTCTGGCCACCTGTCAAGTGATATTTCATCCTGCTTTGCTGAGGAAAAGTGTTTATTTCTGTGGCTTGGCCGTGGTCCACCTTGGCAGTGGCATTCTGCTTCCACACATGTCTTCGGTGGCTTCGTTTTGGTAACAGCTTCATAGATTCATAGAGTGGTTTGAGTTGGAAGAGACTGTAAAGATCATCTAATTCCAACCTGCCTGCCATGGGCAGGGACACCTCCTACTAGACCAAGTTGCTCAAGGCTCCATCCAGCCTGGCTTCGAACACTTCTAGAGCTGGAGCCTCCACAGCTTCTCTGGGCAATCTGTCCTGGTGCCTTGGCACTCTCATGGGGAAGAATTTCTTCCTAATGGCTGATCTAAATCCAGCTCCTTCCAGTTTGAAGCCATCACCCCTCAGTATATCCTTCTGGGGGACTAGGAGAACTTCTTTAGTTGGCTAAAGAATTCCTGGGCTTTGTTCTTTCTTTAATGGGAATCTTTGGCAGAACCAATGATGTGGGGAATCATAGAATCAGTCAGGGTTGGAAGGAACCACAAGGATCATTTAGTCCCAACCCCTCTGCCATGGGCAGGGACACCCTACCCCAGATCAGGCTGGCCAGAGCCTCATCCAGCCTGGCCTTAAACACCTCCAAGGACGAGGCCTCAACCACCTCCCTGGGCAACCCATTCCAGCCTCTCACCACTCTCATGGTGAAGAACTTCCTCCTCACATCCAGTCTGAACCTACCCATCTCCAGCTTCACTCCATTGCCCCTAGTCCTGTCCCTACCTGAAAAAAAGACCTGTATTGTTTAAAAATACCTTTTAAATGAAGTGAAAGACCCTTGAGAGCTGCTACCAGTCACTGCTGGAGTTGTAGTGGTGGCTTGGTGGGCACAAATGTGGCACACACTGCACGCCCTGCTACGCAACTCAGACTGGGAGGCTAGGAGGACACTTAAAGGGATTTTCATCTGTGGAAGAGGCTTACAGATGGGAGCAGATGTGGAACACACTACATGACCTGCTACACAACTCAAGACTGGGAAGCTAGGAGGACACTCCCTCATCTGTGGAGGAAGCTTGCAGGTGGAAGCAGAGGTGTAGTCAAAACTCTCCATTTGGAGTGCTCAGAGGCCCAAATTCTAGGCAGTTGTGTTAAAATTGCAGATGCATGTCCCTGTACCCAAGAGAGCTGCTGTTTCTCAGGCTGTGTTGAGATGCTGATGTGATCTTTCTTTCCCTGTGCAGCTTAGAGGAGCTCTTCCTGTGCCTTAACGACTATGAAACAGTGTCTTGTTCTCCAGTTTGCTGTCAGTCTCTCAAATTGCTCCACATAACTGACAACAATCTTCAAGACTGGACTGAGATTCGAAAATTGGGGATTATGTTTCCATCACTGGATACACTAATTCTGGCTAACAACAACCTCACCACCATCGGCGAGTCGGAAGATTCCTTGGCAAGGCTCTTCCCCAACCTGCGTTCCATCAATTTGCACAAGTCAGGTGAGAGCCTGGCAGCAGCAGGCAGCAGCATGCTTTTGGTGTGCTTTGTCTTCTCAGCAGAGGGATCAGGTCTTCCCTCCTCAGCAGGTGAAAAACACACCTGCTTTGTGCTCTTTGAAACTTTGGCCTGGGGGTAGTTGTTTCTTAGGCCTGTAAGTAGCCTGTTTCTTTCTGCAAAGTGTAGAGGGGACAGGTGAAGGCAGAAATGCTGAGCAAGACCTTAAACCTTGGGGATGTAGCAGAGATGAAGTTGCCCAGTGACCTTTGTCCCATCCTGTGCTGGCTTCTTGGCAGGATTGAGAAGCTGTTGATAAGTGTGGTTCCAACAGACCTGTCGGGCTGAAGGCCATGTTCCTAATGATGCTAATGCAGGGCTTTGCAAGTAGAAGTACTGAAGTTAGTGTTAGGAGAGGAAAACAGACAAGAAAACAGAGAGGAAAGTTAATTTTAGGAGAGGAAAATAGACAAGAAAACAGAGAGGCAAGTTAGTGTTAGGAGAGGAAAATAGGCAAGAAAACAGAGCGGAAAGTTAATGTTAGGAGAGGAAAATAGGCAAGAGACAGACACTTGCCTGTCTCTGTGGGCGTCACCTGCTGCCTTTGGCAGTTAGTTGGTTTGATTAGTTGTTACCTGAAGGGTAAGTCAGAGGAGTGTGGACTTGCAGTTACTCAGGGGGGTGGTTTTTGACATGAGTAGTTTCCCTCTGTTTTCTGTCCCTGCCTCAGGTGCTCCTGGTTGGAGGAGGATAAATAAATGTTTGGCAGTGGAGTGGATGAAAGAATCCCATTTGTCTTTTATTCTCTGTTTCATCTTGGGTAGAATGAGCATTTGTGTAGGTATGTGGCATGTAAGGGCTGAGCATTCACCAGCAAAAAGCTGTCTGTCATCTGTGCTCAGCTATTGGAAGCTCACCACGAGGCTGCTTTAACACTTCATCCCCAGAGGATTTTCAGCCAGCGCTCCAGAAAGAGAACAAGCACTTGGCAAATTGGGAAGGGCACCCTGCCCTCAGAGGGAGCTGCAGGGCAGCTCCTGAGGGCTGTGACTTGCTTGTGAGGTGACACTTCTGCAGGCGTACTTAAGACATCATCATCATCTTTTATTCTTTACATCTTTCCGTGCCATGCCAGTGGTAGTTAAGTGTTAGCTAAGGGAGGAGGTATTTTATTAGCATGCTCTGCAATATAAGCATCAAGGAATTCCTGTCATGAAAGCTTAAAGCTAACTAGAGGAGGAAAAGCCTGTTGAGCTGGATTTGAAAGCAGTGTCTCACTGAGCAGCAGGTGCACCTGTGGTAAGTAGTTGTGCAGTTTTGATGCCAGGTGTTTTAAGAACTCTGGATTCTGCTTTGCATCTGATGTTCTGGGAGCTGAAAGCCACGTGGAAATCCCAAGGAACACGTTCAACCTTGAGTTATTATTTTATTCCTTTAGGGGAAGCTGCTGCACTCCAAAATTCTGTCATGTGAAGACTCCAAACTGCTGCCTCTTTTTGCAGGCTCTTTTAGCTTAGTGGAGATCAGAGCTGAGCTAAAGTTAATGGGTTTTAGTGAAATTGCAGCAGAGTAGGGTCAGGAGAGGCTGAAAAGTTTTTCCTGCCAAGGCAGGTGCTACAGCTGACAGCAGTGTCTCCTTCAGAGGTGGTTGTCTCTCAGAGCTAGATTTTTTCCAGCTATGACAGACCCTTCCAGAGCAGCATGATTCAGAGAGGTACTGGGCATCCTTTGGTGACATTGCACCCTGGAGGTCATGTGGAAGAGTTCTTCTCCTGTCACAAACTCCTACTCAATTTGTCTGTAAGTGTGGCTGATACCAATACCCAGAGGATGGCTTTAGGCTTAAGTGACCCTGGTAGAAGTGTTCTGAGTGCTGTAAGGAAAGGGAACCCTCTCTGCCTGCCTTGCAGTCAGTGCTGTGATACTTAGAGGAGCTTTATTTCTGCTCTGAAAAGAGCTCCTTCTTCTGAGTTGTGGTTGTGGCTTGCAGTTTGGGCTTGTGGTTGGCATTTCCTGACAGGCTTAGCTCAAATGAGACCCTCCCAGATTTGGTCAAAATGATACTTTTTCTGGTTTTTCATGTGTTCTGTACTGTGTGGCTGGAGCTGTTGGTTGGAGAAACTCATGTTGCCACTGTCAGCTTCTGGAACAGTCATCAGAAAAGCTTTGTGGTAAACATTCCAGTGGTGACAACAAAGGGAAGCCAGGACAACAAGTGTTGATCTTGCTGTTAGATCAGGGCTGTACCACTGCTCGGTCCTCAGCCCTCGTATTTTGTCCTCTCTACTTGCCTTGTTACCTACTGTCAGGTCTTGAGGGGCCTAAAATTGAGATAAAGCCTTTCTCATTCAGTAGCTTCCCAGATGGCTTCTGGGACTGTTTTACCATTGGGTCGTGAGCAGAAATGGGACCCAAGGTGGTCATATGTGTGAGGTACAGGCCTTTGATGGCTGTTTAGTGATGCCTGCAATGACCAAAGTCCTGAAGACTTCAATACTACTTCAGGCAGCATCCCTTTATAGACACAACCATCATAACTGATGCCAGCCAGTCCTCAGCAGTGAGGCCAAAGCCTGAATGGTCCATTAAAGTCTTAAGCTGCCTAATCAGCCATGGAGATCATCCTTCTAGACTCCAAAAGAGAATTTAAACTTCTGGAAGCAAGTGAAGGAGATCTTTTGCAGTGCAGCATGAGCAAGAAGCTTACTTCTCAAAGGAACAGCAGCTGACAGTTGCCTGCCACATATGTTCTTTGCTGTGTCTGATTATCTTGGCTACATGATGCATTATCTGTGTTTGTTTAAGCAAATCTTTTCTTCTGAGCAGGCCTGCATTGCTGGGAAGACATTGACAAGTTAAATTCTTTTCCCAAGCTCGAGGAAGTGAAATTGCTAGGAATCCCTTTGCTGCAGTCCTACACCACTGAAGAACGCAGGAAGCTGCTAATAGCCAGGTCTGGTTCTGTTTATTCTGCTCAGCAGGAGCATTACATGGCAATGAATGGCAAGGAGCAGGAAATGGGAGGAAGAGGCTGTTAGGAGATGGGGCTTTGTATGAACTCACTGCTCAGAAAGGTTGGAGCTTTTTGTTTGGTTGTGTGAGAAAGTGGGAGCAGCTGAAACGTTAAGTCTGGCTTCTCCTTAGGGAATTCTTTGAGTCTCATACATGCTTGTGCAGCTGTGTGGGGAAATGACAATGCTTAGTTTTGAATGTGCTTGGAGAAACTTCTTGGAACTTGCCCTCTTCAGGCCTTGAGCAACCAAGTCTCATTGAGAGGTGTCCCTGGCCATGGCAGGAAGGTTGGAGTAGATGGTCTCTGAAATCTCTTCCAACCTAAGCCCTTCTATGAGTCTTATTCTTGAAGGAACTAAAGCATAAGCTACCTAGCAAGGTTCTCCTGCTGTGGCACTTACTTTGGTTTCTTGGTGTCTGGATTTCTCTTCTTGCTGACTGTATTTCTTGGGGTGCCTGCATGCAGGTTGCCATCTATCATCAAGCTCAACGGAAGCATTGTGGCTGATGGGGAACGAGAGGACTCGGAGCGGTTCTTCATCCGCTATTACATGGAGTTCCCGGAGGAGGAGGTCCCATTCAGGTATGGATCCCATTGGGTTATGGATCCCATTTGGGTATAGATCTCATTCAGGTATGGATTCTGTGTCATGGATGAAGAGAAGGGACAGAAGAGTGGCAAGGCAAAACGAGAGGTGACTGAACTGATGGTGTCATGGGAGGTCTGGGCCAGCTGTTCCACGAGAAAAACAGCCCTCGCCTTCCTCCTCTCTTGCCTTCCTCAGCCTGTTTTAGTTACTGTTGTTGTCTGATGACTTGTAGAATCACTTCTGAGTCAAAATTGGCCTCGAGTGTCATTAAGCAACATGACTGCTCAGTTCATGATCTTCCTGGCCTCCCCAATGGCTAGCTTCATAACCCACCTGTGTTTAGAAGTCCCCAAATGCCAGTACAGATCATGCTCTCTGGTGCCAGGCCAGGCCATCTAATTCTCTGGACCATCTGGTATGGGGAATGGGACTGGCACTAGGAACCTGTCCTCTCACTTTCAGGCCTGCAAATCACAAGTCTGATGGCTCTTGTTTGCCAAAAAAGTATGGCAAATGATCCGTTCATCTTGGTCAACTAATGAACTTTGACAGATGCTGTTCAACTGCTGTCTTTTCTCTGCCAGCATCTACTTACTGCTTCTTAATGGGCTGAGGAAGGGTCACGGAGCATCAAGCCACTGCATTTATGTGTCTTTTGCCCTAGAAGCCTCATGAAATTTCATAGCCCTTTCTTTTCAGAAAGGGAGTAGAACAGGGGTATGTGTATACATGTGTCTGAGGGGGACAGCCAGAGGCAGGGCCAAACTGAGGTAAAGAAGGTCAAAAGTATGGCCCAGTATGAATGAGAAAGGTGCAAATGTTGAGAAGGACACAGTGGGACATAGCTATTGTTAGGACACAGCCTTTGGCACCAAGCTGTGTGCACTCACAGTTGCACAGCACACAACTGGGATCAGTCTCCAGGTGGGAGCTTGTGATTAGACATTAGTAATAACTCACCCCTCCAAAAAATGCTGGGCTGCTCTTGTCCCCCACGCTGGCTTTTGCTACAGTACAGGAGAGTTATCTCCTCTTCTGATTCCCTAACCTTTCAACACTGGCACTGCCCCTTTCCTACTCAATGGGCTCTTTGTCTGAACCCTCTCATCTATGCAGTGTTTCCAGGAGGCTTGTGCAGCAGCTAAAGAGGATTGTTCTGTTCTGGAGGAGTTGTGTGCCACTGCAGACTATTTTCTAATGAGGCTGCAGATGGCTGGGAGTGTCCCTAGTGCCATGGGCTGGGTTGCAGTCCCTGGACCTGTAGGCAGCAGCCCTTGTAGGAAGGGAAACCAAGCATTCTTTGCAGAGGGGTTCTGTCTGTGTTCATTGCTAAAGCTGCCTCTTCTTTGCTCCTACATCTAGAGTGGTTTTTCCAAAGGTGGTTTGTACTCTAATCAGGACACAGGCCTGTTGCTGGGGGTACAGCATCTGCATTGCAGTGCTGCCTCGAGCAGAGGAAGAAGATGCGCTTGAGCGTGGATAACTTATGAGTGGAAGCAGCCCCCTCAAGCCTGTCGAGGTGTAGCATGTGAGAAGTGAGCAGCTTGCTTGCTCATGGCAGGCCCTCCTGCTTGCATTGCATGCCTTGATGGGCTGCAGCTGGAAGGGATTGGGAAGGGAGGGGAGTGGGCACAGTAATTCCTCTCTCTGGATGTCTGGGGTTAGAAGGCAGCGCCGAGTGTACAATCCAATATTCGCTGTCTTCTTGAGTGATGTCTTTGTGGCCGTGGGTGTTTTAATGAGCCCTCTGCTTGTCTGCTCCACTGTATATTTGCAGAGTATCAGAGGCACTTTCAGCCAGGTTCAGTTCTTCAGCATCCTCTGCCCTGGCAGCCAGCGTCTGCCAGGCTGCAAAGGGCGATTACAGAAGTCTCCAGGGTGCCTATTATCGGGGTACAAAAGAAGCAAATGAGCAGTGTGCCTTCATCCTTATTGATTGGAGGGAAGCCACTCCTTCAGCCCCCTGGTTTTCTTTGCAGAAGGAGCAGGCTGCCAAGCTTGTTCTGCCTTTCCTCAACACGAGAAGATTTAAGACAACATTGCAGGACCCTCTGTGTATTCACAGCACACATTTGGGCAATCTTGGCCCACTCATGGTACTTAGCCTCCCTCATCTTGCTTGAGGTTTGTGCTCCTCCTCATCCTCTTCCCACCATCAGCCCTGTTCACTGCGGTTTCCTTTAGCACATGAATCATGACAGCACTTCTGGGTGGCACATGAGGAATTGTTACTGGTCTGCAGTGGAAACTGTGCCACAGGGAAACCCACCAGGCTGGCTAGGCCTGGCTTTTACTGCCAAGTGGGAGCCCAGTGGATATAACATGAAGAGCACCTTGTCTCCTCTCAGCACTACTGTCTTCTCCAAACAAATGGGCCTGATCCTGTCACTTAGGCGACTGGCAGAGCAGGGCACTGGCCTGCCTTTGGATGCTCTGCCCTTGGTGAAGGCTCGTTTTGTCTGTGAGACTAGGGAAATCCTAGTGTGTTGTGGCCTTTACCTCATTTCCCAGAAGACAGAGGCTCTGCTGTTCTCCAGGAACATTCTTGCCTTCAGCAGGACTCCCTGAGGTCAGCCAGCTTGCCAGGTCCCATCATCTCTCGACAGGGGCTGTGACACAGCACCGATCGCATTCAGCTCAGACTCGGACGGGGAACAAAAAGAGCTTTCTGTGCAGCACATACTGGAGAGCCTCTGAAATGTTACCTTTCCTCAGCAGCTTTCAGGCTTTGTCATTTCAGTCACATTGTGTTCTGAGCTGCCATTTCACCTCTTTCCCAAGCCAGGCAAGCACAGATGCAGTCCTGCCTGATCAGAATGATACTTGCTGGAGGCAGCAGGAGGATGAGAGGAGCTTTGCAGGGCAGGGGATGGCTCCCCAAGAGAAGCCTTGTCAAGGACAGTCGAAGACCTTGACTCCAAGGAGAAAATGACCATGGAGTGTGTGGCTCTGCTAGTAAAATTCCCATGTTATTTTAGAGCAGGTGCTGAGGAATAAGCTGGCAAGAATCCCACTGTTTGTTGTCAGCTTCCAAACTGCAGGAGCTCACTTCCGAGTCGGAGTCTTGTTGTGCCCAGTGGAGTGTAGCATTTGGACCTAGATGGCCTCTTGGGAAACAGCAGGAATGTCTGAAAACCAGTCAGACTGTGAAGCCACAGATACTGGGAATCTAGACTGAGGACTGTACCTTTTGTGTGAGCACCTGCTTGGCCTGGCAGTCTGTAGTGAAGTGTTTTCACTGGAGCAGGAGGCATAGATTGCCATGAGTGTAGTGTCCTTGCCTTCTTCCCGATCCCACTGCAGCCACAACTGGAGTTTCTGAAATTGTAGGACCCCAGTAGAGAGCTTCTCTGTTCAGTTTTGGTCAGGAATCTCTTTTGAGACCAGATCAATAATAACTTCCCCTTCCTCAGCTAGTCAGATGGTCACTTGGGTCTGTGTTGGTGCCACAATGCAGCCTGGGGACTGTAAGACAAAGTAATTGGAGTGGGTGGGCTTTGGGGGTCTTGTTTTCAGCATCTTGCCTGAGAAACACTGTGCTCTGTGCAGTGACATGTTGGTAGGTGAGAAAACAAGACTCCACCATCCAGATGTATGCCTCTTTGGCATCACACTTGAATTGGGACACACGTCTAATGTTAGGACCATTTGGTCCCTCAAAGTGTGAGAGGTTTGGTGGCAAATGGAGAAGAAAGCTGTGGTTTTCCTTTAGGCACTGCTGGGCAGGACACAGGCACACAGTTAGGGGCTTTAGGTGCTAGCTCAGCAATACTCTTTACTCAGGAGAGCCTCATCCACCCTTCCCACTTTGAGTGAATTGCTGTTTAAACTGTGAGGTGCTTCTGAAGAGCCATATGCAGCTAGTCCCGGACACAGTGGCTGAGGCTGCTCATTGCTGTCTGGGTTCTGGTTTTAGCTCTCGGAGAGTTCTGAGCTTTAGATGAATTGCGCCTCAGAACCTGCACTTCCGCTGTTGGCATCCTCTCACTGTGCATTCTCTGGAGACAAAAAAAGGGAGGTATTGTCATAAAGCAGAACAGAAACCTCCTTCTGAGGTGTTCTCTGGCTGCAGCTGTCTGGGCTTGATTCGTTTTTCAGGTACCATGAGCTGGTCACCAAGTACGGCAAGCTGGAACCTTTGGCAGTCGTGGATCTCCGGCCGCAGAGCAGCGCGAAGGTGGAGGTTCACTTCCAGGACAAGGTGGAAGAGATGTCGATCCGGCTCGATCAGACTGTGGCAGAGTTGAAGAAGCACTTAAAAACTGTGGTGCAGCTGTCAACCAGCAACATGCTGCTCTTCTACTTGGACCAGGAAGCTCCTTTCGGGCCCGAGGAGATGAAGTACAGCTCGCGAGCGCTGCATTCCTACGGCATTCGGGATGGGGATAAAATTTATGTGGAGCCCAGAATGAAATAGCCTCTTTTGACCTTGTGAGTGCACACCCACGCACGCACACCCCCACGCACCCCCTCCCCAACACACACACCCACACACATGCATTTAAGGAGTTTTTTGCAAGGCTTTTATTTCAGTTGGTTGGTTGAGGTTTGGTTGCGTTTCTGTAGCAGGTGAGTTCTTAGC
The DNA here is from genome assembly GCA_013400475.1 of Tricholaema leucomelas. Classification (NCBI taxonomy): domain Eukaryota; kingdom Metazoa; phylum Chordata; class Aves; order Piciformes; family Lybiidae; genus Tricholaema lacrymosa; species Tricholaema leucomelas. The sequence continues at coordinate 257,529 of WAAF01010450.1, read as the reverse complement.
CTGGAGGAAGTGCCCCGATGTGAGAACCATGCCCACCATCCACTGCAGGTGACCTCCAGGTGACAATTGACTTCAGTGCGTGTGTTTCAGTGTGTGCAATACCTTGATGTTTCCTTTGATGCTCCGGTATACTCGTGATTTGGCATGAATGGTCACTTGTTCAAGCTGAGGAATGCTAGGGTCCGGAAGGGATGCAATAGCTCGGTGCAGAGTTTCATTGTTGGGGCTTTATTGTTTTGGTTTGTTGGTTTTTTTTTTTTTCTTCTTCTAATTATTTTGGGAGTTTGGCTCCACCAGAGCACCCTTTGGCCTAGCTATCTGACTGTGGCTTGAGCTTGCTGAACTCTTTTTTTGCGACTGGGTGCTGTTTCAACCTTTTGTTGTGCTCGAGTTCACTGAAAAGATCTCAAACAGTATTCCGCTTGATTCAGAGCTCAGGTACTTAGTGCATCCACTTAACTCTGCTGGTTTGGTTTGTAGGAGTGCACGAAACAGGGAGGGGGGGGAAAGGGGAGATTTTATAGTAGAAAGAAACAATTTCTCTTCAATATGCACGCTCTGTATCCACCCTGTCCTATTCTGGTCTTATTGGGGATAAAAGAACCTTTGATTTCTGTACTCGTCTCACCCAGTGTCTGCAGCCTGTAGCATTGGCAGTCTGGAGGCAAAATGACCCTTGCCAGGCAGGTTGCAAAGTGAATTTTGGAAGGCAGTGGATGGATGTTGCACTGGAACGGCTTCTAGAGGAAGAGATCAGAAAGGAACAGGTCATGATTTACCCCCACAATGCTAAAGAGATCCTCTAGTGTGCACTTAACCTTGTACCAGTTTGTACTGGAAGTGGAATGGCTAAAATTGCTCTCCTGGAAGAGAGTAAGAGTGAAGCTGAAGTTTGTGTTTGTTGTTGTTGCACCAGAAATGAAACCTAGCACTTTCCCCAGGGGGGCCCTGGCTGTGGGGTCCCTGCTTAGGGTCCAAACTAGGAGGCTGTTGGCTCAGATCAGTTTCTAGCAAATGAGTAACAAAGCAGCTAGACTCCTCTGTGTTGTAAAGCAGATCTTCACTATCTATTGGCTTCCCCCCACGTGCACCTTGTAGGCATCACATGCTGCTGCTTAAATGCACCCCTGTTTTCTCTTGCAGGGCACATTTCCCTTTCTTCATCTCTCCTGTTTCCCTTGCCCACATCCTCCTTTATTCCTCTGTCCCCCTGACAAGTTGAAGACTTTTCAGGGTACTTAGTTATAAGCAGCTGCATCAAAGTTTGTGAAGCTGTGCAGTGAGGGCTCCAGTTACACATGAACCTCTGACCTTCATTTTCAAGTGCCCCTCTATCCCCACCTGCATTTTCTTTCTCATGATGCTTTTGTCCACATCACCAAACTCCTTTTTTTGTTTTCATTCTTGGAGTTGTGTATTTCCCTTCAAATTTTACCTAGGCTGTGGGCTGGGGTAGGATGGGGAGGGGATAAAGTCTTATCTCATGGCTTTCAGGTTCAGAATGCAGGGGGAGTAGTTCCACATGCAGATTAACGACTCAGTAGTGGCAGGATTTTTAGGACAAGGTGATAATTTGTGCCTCATCCCCATGCCAAAAATGTCAATCTCCTGACCCCATTGAGATGAGCAATAGGAACTGGAGCAAGGCTCTCCCCAGGTAGTGCAGAGGCTGTGGCACATAGCTGCACACAGCTGTAAAAGGAAAGAGAGGGGAGCTGGTGGCAGTGTAACATAGGATGATGCTTTTATAAGCTAGAGCTTTACTGAAGATGTATTTTCCCTTTGGGCAGAGCAAGGCATTTGCTGCCTTATAGCAGAACTCTTAAGCCAACAACTTCTGTATGATATATACATACATAAGGCATAGGAAAAGTTGTGTTTAATAAGATATTTTTGTTATAAAGCAAAGTTTTATGAAGATATGGTTGTTTAATAGTAGAAGCCTATTGCTCCCCTTGACATCCATCTGAAGTAGGTTCCTCCCTCAGTGTCAGAGGTAAGCAACCAACAAGGACACAAAAATATCTCTGACCTGATTCTCTAGGACAGTTGCTGCTTGTGTGAGTGTCCTTATGGCACTGGAACTGGTGTTAATAATGAGATGCTGTAACTATTCACCAGCTTCCTCAGCCCAATTTCAGAGACAGGAAAAAAGCAAAGACCATTACAGAATGGAATGAGATGGTAAAGAAGACTGAAGTATGTGCTTTTGAGTTTGTTTGCCCCCAGTTGGTTAGCCTGTCCTCAGAGGGAGCAGTACTGTCACCTTGCTGGCTCAGAACTGTCTGTACATTGTGCTTTTAGGCAGGCTTGGTGGGAGCTGGAAGATGGACAGAGAATATCTACTGGTGTATGAGGCCAGCAAGCTCCCTGCAGCTGTCAGGGGTTTGCTGTCTCCTCTGGTCTGTTGATGTCAGCCAAAGTCATGATATGAATACCACACCTTGCCACTTCAGCAGAGGAAGGTTTTCTGGATGGTGTCTCAAGCCATTCACCTTTGCAGCTAGCAGAGAATTCGTGGGATGGAAACCAAAACATCTTGGTTGGCTTCTCAAGGAGTAAGAGACAGGTCCAAAACCCAGGGAGAGTTCCTGCATCAGGATGATGAACTTCAAAAGGTAGGGCCAGATGGTGTGCAAACAGCATGGCTAAGGGCCCCAAGCTGTCTTGCTTTCCTTTTGTGATGGCTTTTGGGAAGGGGTCTTGTATGTGTGCTCCATTACCACTGAGCTGGGGACTTTTTCTTGGGGGGGCTGCTGTGAATGCAGGAGGATCCTGTGAAGGTGGGCAGTGTGACTGCTATCGCTGCCCTGTCATGAGGGGCTGTGTGCTGGTGGTGTCAGCATGCACCCCCTTGAGCAATAGAAAACAAACCAGAGGTGCAAGCTTCTCTAGCTTTTGTGTCCTGCTTTCAGAGGGCTGCTTCTGTCCAGAGCTCTTGTTCCTCTTAGCTCATGCAGAGAAGTCTGCTGTGGGTAGTCTACACAGTGGGCAAGGCACCTGGAGCAGGAGGAACTGGGTGACAGCTATATACCAAAGTGTGGCACGGCTCTGTGTGCTGAGATTAGATGCTGTGCTGTGGTGTTTTTGGATACTTTCCCGTTGAATATAACCAGATGTTTGACCAGATGTTCCAGGCAGATCGTTTAGCTGGTGATGTTGTGAATATGCATGGCCTGGAGACTGTCCTCTGCCCCCTCGGTGGGATTTGTAACCCCTTTGTTGGGAGTTGCTGACATCCTAGTGGAAGATGACAGTGTGGCCTACGGTGGCTTGGAGCGGCTCAGAGGGACTGTGCTGGTTGCTGCCGGGCAGAGGCTCTGGGTTTGCCCTCACCTACCCTGATGGGTCTGCATCAGTGGGAGGCGAGCTGGGGGCTCTGCCTCCCTCCATGGCTTGCCAGTTTTGCTTGCAGATGAGATTCCCTAGGTTCTGTTGGTGTGCGGATTGGAAAATGCAAATGAGGTGTTGAGAGCAGCCCAGGGGCTAAAATCCATATTCCTGGTGACTCTGCCTCCCTCATCTGAATGTGGCACTTTGGTAGGCAGCAGAGAGAAGCCTTCCCCAGAGCAGCATTAGAGGGGCTGTAGCCATCTCGGGCCTTTGCCTCTGTGATTGCTTTTCTGCAGTTACTGGAAACTTCCAATCTAATTTAAACATGAAGATCTCTTCTCACTCTGTATTTAGTGATGCATCCATATGTAATTTTAAAGGAAGAAGAAAAGAACTGTGAGTCCATCTCGTTTTTTTATTCTGGTTTCTCTGGCAGGGAAGCTCCTCCCCACTCCCACAATTTGCCTTTGGTTTGCTCACAGACTTAGTGGTGGAATAATTCAGGCCAAATGAGTACTTGGTTTGGATCAGTTCAATAAACTTATCTAAGTTTTTACACAAAGAGGTGTCCTGAGTTTTGCACTTTGGAGTTGTCTGCAGCACAAGGTTTCTCTCTGTCTCACCCACGCACCTCTGGCAGAGTGAGAGCTGCTGAGATGATTTTTGTTCTGCTGACTGTGGGTGCTGGCTTTTAGCTCAGGCACAGCCACCTCACCTGTCGAGATGCTGCTTGTTGAAAGAAGTTGTAGTTCTGGAAGCCTTCCTCCTCTTCTGGTCTGTTGTTTCTCTGTGGCAGTGACTCATCTCCACTTTCAGGTGAGGAGGAACAAGGCTCTGTCTCTGTTCCCTGCTCTGTGTCCTCAGTGGGACAGGCCTTGGGATCAAAATGAGTTTTACCTGCAAGCAGAGGCCTTTAGCTGCTGCCAGGGAGGGCAGGATGGCACTAAAGCAGTAGCTGTGGGCTTAGTCTGTGCTGGCTGCACCAAATGACCCTGGGCATAGGAAGGAGGAGGGAGGTGCCCCTCCAGGTGGGACACAACTGCTAGGCAAGTGCCTCACCAGGGCATCTTCCCTGAGCTGGGCTTTGAAATGGGAATGTGCCAAGGCCCTGCCTAAGTTTGCCCTGTTGAGGTCAAGCAGATGGAGACCTCCCTTGTCTCATTTTTTACTGCTTGTTTTTTTTTCTTGAGGTCAGGCGTGGGAAGGAAGTTTTCTGCTAGAAGGAGGAGAAAAGAAGAAATGGTTGAACGTGCAGCTCTGCTGATGCATGATGGGAGCATCCTTGTCCAAAAGAAAATAGCCTAGAAGACAAAGTTGTCCCCAAAGACACAGTGAAACCTAACCAAACATCATCAGTGTAGACTTGCCCAGGACGAACAGGAACAGAATATTAAACTGATAGGGGAGCAGAAGGAAACCTATCTTCACTTTTCTTTGCCTTACAGAGCAAGATGGGAAGAGTCAATTGATTTTCCTGTGGCTGGGAATGCTAAAAAAAGTCTGTATTGAAGGGAAAGGAAGAGCTGAGCTGCATGGACTGACAGGCTAGAGGTCATCCACCCCTGGAATATCAGTCAGTGCCTTATAATCCCCCTGCTCTCCTGGAGTAGTCGTTAGAAGAGGAATGGAAAAAGCAGGCTGTCTGCTAGCAAGGCTGTGCTTGGAGGATAAAGCAAGCCCCAGGATTTGCTGTGGAGGTGTTGTGCTGCCCAGTGCTCTCAGGTACTGAAAGAAACTGCTGTGGTGAGCTGCAGCACTTTGAGGGTGAACTCACTAAATGCAATTCTAGGAGCACCCAGGGGCCTGAGGGAAAAAAGGGTCTGGGCTTTTAGGTGCTTCAGGTTTGGCTGTTGCCATTCCTGTCTTCTCTCTCTCCTGATGAAGGGCAGGGAGCAGGTGTATGGAGAGTGCAGGAGGACCACCTACCTACCTCTCAGTAGGGAAAATGGGTAGTAAAAGGCCCCCACCCAAAAATTCCAAAGGAAAACTCCTGCCAAGGCTGTGCTGTGCTGTTTTATTCATGAGAACAAGGCTGTTTTCCTAGGACAGACTGCTGGGGTTGGAGCACCTCCTGTCTTAGCTGAGCCTCAGTGCAGGCTGTAAGAGTCAGCTCTCATCAGGGTTCTGCTGATTGCTTCCTTCATCCCTTGGCTACTATTCTGCCTCTCTGTCTCTCATGTGAGATCGATGTGAGCTGAATTAAAGTAGTTGTGATCTTTCCTCAGGCTAGAGATTGGGCTTGGGTGAAAAGCTGTGGTCTCTCTAAGACAGTTTGAAGCTTACAGCCTGCAGGCCTTTGGCAGGAGCCTCTCTTTGAGACTGGTGGTGGCCCCACACACCATCAGTGAGGGCCTGTGGGAGCCAGCTTATCAGCACGGGTGGAAATGTTAAGCATGCAGCAGCTGCTGCCAAGCCCTGAGGAACAAAAACCATCCTTGGGCCCTGCTTGGGTTAAGTGGCCATGGACACAGAGGGCCAAGGCATACTCACTCAGCCCCTCATATCCCCTCCCACAAGCATGTAATTCCACACTTGTGGACAACACATCCTCACCTCAGCTACCTCCACAGCCCAATTTTGACCCAGCCCAGACACCAGAGGCAGAGCTGTGGAAAATGCAGATCATAGGACTGAAAACTATGGATGCCCCCTCCCTGGAGGTGTTCAAGGCCAGGTTGGACAGGGCCTTGAGCAACCTAGGGCAGTGAAAGATGTCTCTGCCCATGGCAGGGTGGTTGGAACTGGATGATCTTTAAAGTGTCTTCCAACCCAAACCATTCTATGATGAATGCTCACAGCAGTGTCCCAGTGAAATTCCCCACTGGCTTCAGTGAAAACACCAATCAGTCCTTCCAGGGAGGCTGGAAGCAGGAGCAACACTGAACCCTCCCCAGTGGATTTGGACAGCGTGCAGCACTGGGTAAGTTTTCCCTCTCCCAGCTGTAAAAGCAGAAGTCAGTTGTGTTCCAGAGAGCAAAGCAAGACCTGGACTGAAAAGTGACTCCATTGAAACTTTGGGGCACTGCCTTTGAACGGTGCTTTAAGCCTCGCACTGTTTAATGCTAATGCTGTAACATTATATAGATGGGCTTTTTTTTCCCCTCACACAAAGGAGGAAGGGGCTCAATTCTTCTGAGGCTTGCTTCTTTTTTTTTTCCCTTCAACGAAAAGCTATGCTGAGCAGCACAGCCCCGAGCTCAGCTCTGGCTCACTGACATTTCCATCTGAATCCAACCTGAAGGGGTTGAAGAAAGAGACCTCTCTCCCTCTCCAGGCCAGAACCTGATCTCCAGATTAGTTTGCTGGTTATCAATAGAAGCAATAGTTGTGATTGCAACTCAACACTCCTCCAGCCCTGCAACAGCCCTGAAGAAAACTGACTTTTGAATTGCAAGAGCAAGGGGACTGAGGCAGCGTTTCAGTCATCGGCTGGACTTGGCAAAGGAGGACCGGCATGCATTCGCCATTGACATAGGATTTCTCCCTGCTTTACCAAGATTGGTCTAAAATTTCAGACCAGATTGCTCCTCTAGTCTACAAAACAGGTTGGTGATTCTCCCTCCCCCCTCCATGTCTTCCAAAAAATAGTAATAATGTAATTTCAAATGAGTGATTTATTCTTGGCTGCTCTGTCGCCTTCCCCAAGCAGCGCTGCTCTCAGCGGGTCTTGGGCTGCCATAGTCTTCACTACTCATTGTCTGTCCCAGTTCTGCTTGGCAATCTGCAGTGACTCAGATTGGTGATCTATAGAAACTTCTGCCATCCTCCTTCTATCTTTCCAAGATAAGCAATGTGGTAAAACTTTCCCTTGGTGGAAAGCACTTTTCTCAAGGCAAAGCGCGGTTGCTGGAAGCAGGCTGTGGCTGGCACGGATGCGAGTGGCAGGCTGAGGAGCAGGGAGGCACTTTCCTTCCACTTTTTCATGCTTTCTAAGCTCCTAGTAATGGGAGTCAAGTGGAAGTGATGTGGGACAGACAATGGTATGTCCCCTGTGCCAGTCCCAGGACCATTAAGGGTATGCATAGGTATACTTAGGAGCTGGAGCTGTTGGTCCCTCTACGCTATAGGGAGTGAAGACGCAGGGGTTTGTAGCCATCATGTTCATGCAGCTGCAATGCATGGGCTGTAGAAAGCTGAGAAGGCAGAGGGGCTGGTGTTAAAACTAAGGCTGCACATAATCCATGGATAGAGTTTGTGTCTGAAGCTGCTCATGTGCTTTTCTGGTGGGCACACACGCTGGGAGCAGGCAATGTCTTCCTGAGAGCTCTGCGTGAACTGTGCCTCTGTGTCACGAACGGAAACAACAGGCAAAGAAATCAAAGCAGGTGTTTTAGTGATGCTCTTATTGGATTAATAATGAGTAACAAATTGCATTAGGCACAGGAGGAATTAAAGCTGGCACAGGGTTTTGCTTGCATTTCCCAGCTCTGTATCTGCTTCTCTCTCCATCATTGATTGCTGTGCAGTAAGGACTTGCCCAGCTGTATAAATGTTTGTGCTTCTTCCACACTCATCCAAGCCGGTGAGCGGCTGTGGTGTTGGTGGCCAGCACAAAGGATCAGCTGAGGTGGTGTCTGAAGCCCCTTAGCTGAGAGCACACCACAGCTCTAATGGTTGGAGCCACACAAAACTGTTCCCTGTGAAGCCAGGCACTAAGCAGAGCAGGGAGCAATTGCTTTTGAGCTGTGGGGAGAGCAGGCAGCTCATGGAGAGCTGGGACCCTTCACAGCTTCCAAACGCTGCATGAAACCGGCAGTTGGGAGTGGTTAGTGGCTCACTTTGACAAGACCTGCAGGGCACTTCACTGTTAGCACCAGGGAAATATCATTAGTGATACTTCCAATCACTAGTTGATTGGACAGGGCTGGGTGATAGGTTGGACTGGATGAGCTTGGAGGTCTCTTCCAACCTGGTTGGTCCTATGGTTCTATGGAGTAGGGTGTGTGCAGTACCTCCGTCTCTGAAACCTGTGTCTTGGCAGCAGTTGGGCAGCTTTGGGAAGTGGCAGTGCTTGGTGTCACCCTGGGTTGCTCAAGGATGTGGCTTCCTACTGATGTGATTCGTGTCTGGGTGCTTTTCTCTCCTGTAGGATGAACAAGCAGTTGTTTCTCAGAGCCTGGGTGGCCCTTTTGGTGCTAACTGTACAGCAACGAGGTGAGTATCTCCAGCTCAGGCGCTCAGCAGCTGTGCTGGGGAAGTGATCATAGACTCATAGAATGGTAGGGACTGGAAGGGGTTGCTCTGTGGGCAAAGGTTAGCTTCCAGAAGCTACCTGAAAGAAACAGGGCATGAGATGACAGCAGAGATCTGGTAGGAGCTTGAACAGGAAAGGATTTGGAGCTGATACCTCTGCCCTGCCTTGAGACAGCCTTTGGCTGCTGGCAGTGCTGGGGTTTGGTGCTGTTTGCTTGGCGTCATGGCCAAGTACAGGCTTGGCTGGTCACTGCTGTGCTGCTGCCTCAAGTGCGCAGCAGAGAGTTTCACCTCCACCCTGAGGCCTCCCACGGCTCAGAGGCAGGCTGGTAGCCAGCAGACCTTTGGCACCCTCGGTGCCTGTGCACCAGGAAAGGAGGTGAGGGCAAGGCAGCTGTTTTTCTCTTCACAGGAGGTCAGCGTTTGGGGGTAGGCAATGGCAGGGCCTCCAGAGTCCAGACTGGGGCTGACATCGCCATAAGGACTCTCTGCTCCCTCTCCCTGCAGCTCACTCCATGGCAAGTCTGTATCCGTTCTGGCAGAACGACACAAGAACACCCAAAGTGGATGATGGAAGCTCTCCTGAGATCAAGATCTCGATCCCATTCATCTTTTTTGGAGCCCCATACAGAAGCATTTATGTAAGTGGAGGAGCAGACCTCACGTTTGTTCTTTTCCTTGCCGCTAGCAGCTGCATTTCAAACGTGCTCTCCCCATCACAGCCTGTGGAGGATTTATTAGCATCTACCTGAGAGGTTCTTAGATTTCATGAACTGATAGGTTTTATGATTAAGAAAGTCAAAAGTATATTTAATGGGCTAATGTTCATTGGGAAGGAATATAAAAGGCAATATATTTTCCTTGCAAGGGATTAAATGATATAGCAAAGCTAAGGCCTAGACACAAGGGACATTATTCCTCTTGCATGACAAGAAACAAGAATATGTAGATACTCACAGAGAGGGGAGGAAAAAGGTGCACTGGTTTGGATCTGTATGTGAGTGCCCAAGGGAAGGACAGGATGCTGCCAGATGATGGCACAGCAGGAGCCTAGGAAAAAAGGGACACCAGCTCCTCCAGTCTGGGCTAAGAAAGGATTCACCTGAGTGCCTTGGACAGGGGGCAGGTCCCGAGCATGTCCATGTTTTGTGGTGAGCTGGTCTCTGTGGACGTGCCTGGTCCAGAGCCTGCCAGCCCCACCACATCAGAGGAGAGGTAAAGACTCACTTGTTCCCTTGCCTGCATGACTTGTATTTGTACACAGCAGTACTGGGAAAACACTCATCCAGAGGGGGTTTTCAGACCCTGCTGTGGTGGAAGATTTCGGCACCCAGGGCATCAAGGCCACTCGTTCTTCACTCTTTGCAAAAAGAGTTGTTTTGGGGAGCATCTTCAGCAGATTTGGAAGAGGCTGCCTGTGGCACCATGTGTCACCCTGCTCTTGGGGAGCCACAGGATCTGTTGGAGGTGACAAAGCCAAAGGCAGTGAGCTTGATGCTTTATCTCTTTGAGAGCCCTTGTGCCTTGGAGCCACCCATGCCACACGAGCAGGCAGCGCTGCACAGCCACTCTGCAAAGGCCCCAAGGCAGGGTCCCAGCCAAGCCAGGTGCATTCCCCCTCTCCTCTGTTGGCCCTCAGGAGCTCTGTTTTGCAGGCATTTCAGGCTTTAGTCCCACCTGGGGCTTTCTGCACTCAGCCTGTGGCTGTAGCTGAGCCCGTGCCTGGGCAGTCAGGCTGTTCCACAGGCTGTCAGCGTATAAGCCACCTTCTCCCAGAAGTTACTGCCTCCACATGATCTGACAGAGCTTCCTGCTAGCTGCAGAGGCTTGCTGGGACACGAGTGGGTCTGTCTGTGCAGGTGAACAACAACGGGGTGATCTCCTTCAACGCTCTGGTCAGCCAGTTCACGCCGGAGGCCTTCCCGCTGGCCGATGGCAGAGCCTTCCTGGCGCCCTTCTGGGCGGATGTGCACAATGGCATCCGGGGGGAGATCTACTACAGGGAGAGCACCGACCCCGAGCTGCTGAAGAGAGCCTCCAAGGACGTCCGCAAGCACTTCAAAGACATGTCCTCCTTCTCTGCTCTCTGGATCTTTATCGCCACCTGGGAGGAAGTCACTTTCTACGGTGGCAGCAGCACGACTCCGGTAAAAGCTTCTTGGCAGCTGTTGGATGGTTGTGTCCATGTGTCTGTGAGGTGTGAAGCCTCACCACGACTGCTGGGTCCAGTTCTGGGCAGCCCAGCTCAGGAGGGTCACAAAGATGCTCAGAGGGCTGCAGCAGCTCTGCTGAGGACAGGCTATGAGAGTTGGAGCTCTGCAGCCTGGAGAAGAGAAGGCTTTGAGGACACCTTGGAGTGGCCTTCCAGTATCTGAAGTGGGCTGCAGGAGGGCTGAGGAGGGACTATTGACAAGGTTTTGTAATGACAGGATGAGGAGGAAAGGGTTTAAACTGGCAGAGGGGAGATTTAAACTGGATATTAGGAAGAAGTTCTTTGCAGTGAGGGTGGTGAGACAGTGGTGCAGGTTGCCTAGGGAGGTTGCGGCTCCTCTCTCCCTGGAGAGGGAGGTTGGATGAGGCCATCCAGGTTGGATGAGGCCTTGAGTGACCTATTCTAGTGGGAGATGTCCCTGCTTATGCCTGGGGGTTGGAACTGGATGATTTTTGAGGTCACTTCCAACCTAAACCATTCTATGATACTGGAAAGAGTCCAGCCTAGGGCCACTGAGATGATTGTGGAATTGGAACATCTCTCATGTGAGGAAAGGCTAAGAGGACTGGGGCTGGTTAGCCTGGAGAAGAGGAGGCTGAGGGGGGATCTTGTTAATGCTGACAGATATCTAATGGGTGGGTGTCAAGAAGATGAGGCCAGAGTCCTCTCAGTGGTCCCTTCTCTGGTAGGGGCCATGCAGAAGCTTGGGGTGCAGCCAGAGATCAAGGGATCAGTGCTGTTGTTTGTGGAAAGGGCTGTTTAGTATTGGGCTGTGCACTGTGAGTGCCAAAAGGTGGCTTCCTCTGTCTTAAGGAGCTGGCTCTGATAAACAGCTCTGCTCTTTCCCATTTGTTAGAGAGGATGGAAATTTAATGCCCATTTTTTTTTTGCCACTCCTGGCAGTGCTTGCAGAAAAAATAATACACATATAGATGTATTTGCAGGCAGCAAGCAATACAGAGACCCATGTATTGCCTGAAGAATGACATTTGCAACACAATGCACTTTATTCTGCTGTAGAGCAGCCTCCCTGCTTCAGTAGCAGTCAGGGCTCAGGGCTGGCAATGGAACAGCACAGTGCAACTTAAGCAGGAGATTCATTGCAATGCAGAAGAGCTGCAGGAAGCAACTCCGGGAGTGTGGCCTCTGCTGCGCTGCAGCTGCTGTCCCTCAGTGACACCCAAGCAAGTTCAGCTTCCAAGAGCCTTGTTAAATAGCTGAAGTGCTCAGTGCATGCCTGCTGTGAGCATCAGACAGGGAAGTCAGAGAATCAGGGAATCGAAGATCATCAAGTCCAGCACCACCTTGGCCATTAAACCATGTCCCCAAGTGCCATGGGTGCAGGTTTCTTCAACACCTCCAGGGACAGTGACTCCACCACCTCCCTGGGCAGCCCATTGCAATGCCTGACTGCTCTTGCAGGGAAGAAATTTTCCCAAATCTCCAACCTAAACCTCCCTGGTGCAACTTCAGGCCATTGCCTCTTGAGCTACCACCTGATACTAGAGAGAAGAGGCCAAATCCCACCTCACTGAAACCTCCTTGGTCCTCCTTTTCTTGAACACCTTGGAGGTGTTCAAGAAAAGCCTGGATGAGGCACTTAGTGCCATGGTCTGGTTGACTGGATAGGGCTGGGTGATAGGTTGGACTGGATGATCTTGGAGGTCTCTTCAAACCTGGTTGATTCTATTCTGTTCTCCTTTCAGGGAGTTATAGAAAGCAATGAGGTCTTCCCTCAGCCTCCTTTTCTCCAGACTAAACAACCCCTTAGCTGCTCCTCTGTTCTCCAGATTCTTCCCCAGCTTTGCTGCCTTTCTCTGGACATGCTCCAGCACTTCAGTGTCCTTCCTGTAAGGAGAGGCCTAAAGCTGCACACAGTGGTTTGTGCTCCTAATGAGGAGTGCCAGCCATCTAAAAACAGGTGCCAGGTCAGCTCCCACTGCCCTCTAAGAGGCACCTCACCAGAGGAAGATTTGTTGCTCTGTCAAAGAGCAATGCCAAAGTGGTGTTGCCTTTCTGAAGTTGCAGTCATGAGGAAAGACTTGGCAAAGGTCAGCAAGCATTCTAAGGTGATGAAGAGGAAACCAGGAAATGTAGGAGGCAGATTCCCAGGGGCAGGATGCAGGAGTGGAATGATGCCTGCCCATTAGCTTGCTCTCTCATTTGCCCTGGTATGAACTGTGCCATTTGCAGCTGCCATGAGCTCTGCCCACACTTCTCGCTCTCCCTGACAGCTTGTACTCTGTGTTCAAGATTTCTCATGGCAGGAGCCTTGGAAGTGCCTTGGAAGTGCCATCCCTTGTGGTGTGCAAGTAATGAGTGCAGCCCTGAGGTCTCCTCAGCCTTCAAGCATTCATGCCCACCTCAGCACTTGTGGATTTGCTGTAGAGGATTTAAAGTGCTGCAAAGTAACCCCCAGCTCCTCAATTCTGGCATCTTCCTTTTGCCCAGCAGCACATGGGACATGTGGCTGATGCAGAGCAACTCAGCTTTCTCTCTTTGTGGTGCTCCAGGGTTGCTGTCTGCTTCTTAGTGTGAGACAGTTCAATCAGTGTCCTTTCCTGGATCACCTGAGAACTGTTTCTCTGGGCTGTAGTTTCCTTCACAGCTTGCAGTGCCCAGGTAGCTGGGCTCCTGGTATTGCTCTTGAGTAATTTAAAGAGGGGATGCTCATGTTTTGTCTCCAGCTAAAATCCTGCTCACTAAGAGGCAGGAGAAGCAATTGTTTACCATGGCGTGGTCCTGGTGCAGAGCAGTGTAGGATGGACAGGGCTAGGAAGGACACAAAAGTGCAGAAAGTGATTGACTGTTAGTTCCCAGTGATGACTCCTGCTGCTGCATCTGCACAGGCAGAAGGGGAGAGGCCTCTTCTGTCTTTCTGTGCAATTGTAAAGGAGAAGTGCTTGGGGCTGTGCTGCCCTCCTTGGCTGGCAAAGCATGGTCCTCCTGCGTAGGGGCACAGGCTGGCAGTTGTGTGAATCTATCTGGAATCTGGAGGCTGGAAATTTGGAGTCAGTGGAAGTGAAATGAAGAATGCAGGCAGTAGGTTGAGCAGGTAGTGAGGAAGCTTGGCAGCCAAACAAAGAGCATAAGATCCATGTCTGACTTGGATGTAACCCACTGTTAGCAGCACTGTAGTATGCGAATGCAGAAGGTAATTGGGAAGGTATAAAGCTCAGGCAGGGTAATGGCAGATAACTGCTGGAAACAACCCAAAACCTGCTGATTGCTTTTTTTCCTCCCAAGCTCTTTCTCCTGCTGCCATCTATTGGTGTTGAATCATAGAATCAAGCAGGTTGGAAGAGACCTCCAAGCTCAGCCAGTCCAACCTAGCACCCAGCCCTGGCCAATCAACCAGACCATGGCACTAAGTGCCCCAGCCAGGCTGTTTTTGAACACCTCCAAGGACGGGAACTCTACCACTTCCTTGAGCAGCCCATTCCAATGCCAATCTCTCTCTGGCAACAACTTCCTCCTAACATCCAGCCTAGACCTCCCTTAACACAACTTGAGACTGTGTCCCCTTGTTCTGTTGCTGCTTGCCTGGGAGAAGAGACCAACCCTGCCTGGCTACAGCCTCCCTTCAGGTAGCTGTAAACAGCAAAGAGGCTCCCTCAGCCTCTTCTCACAGGGCTGTGCTCCAGGCCCCTCACCAGCCTTGGTGTCCTTCTCTGGACATGTTCCAGTACTTCAACATCTCTTGAATTGAGGAGCCCAGAACTGGACACAGGACTCAAGGTGTGGCCTGAGCAGTGCTGAGCACAGGGCGGGAGTCGGACTAGAGAAGGCTGGAGAAGGTCTTGTCGTCGTCCTCCCAGGTGGAGGCAGCAGCAGGGCTGGGAGCTGGCAGGGTTGCAGCAGTGAGCACGAGTGTATTTCTGGTCTCAGTCAGTTTCTGCCACTCTTCACTGTGAGGCTTCCACATCTCACCCATGCCAGGGATGAAGGTGACAGAAGGGCAGGCGATCAGTGTGAGGCAAGCAGTCTCACCTTGTGAATCTGCTGATGGCTTTCCACAGGTGAACACTTTCCAGGCTGTCCTGATCACAGATGGAGTGTCATCTTTTGCCATATTTAACTACCATGAAATCAGCTGGACCACAGGGACAGCCAGTGGAGGGGACCCCTTGACTGGTCTCGGCGGGGTGATGGCCCAGGTGAGGCTCTTTGCTCTCATATCCCTGTCTCTGTTTCACATCCAAACTACTTGAAATCTGAAAGTCCCGAAAAGACCCTTTGAAATGAAAGAAGAAGGGAACAGAGAAGTGTGGAAATGCTTTCCTGTAGCAAAGACATGTGATGATGTTTGCTCTCTCTCTGTTTTAGGCTGGCTTCAATGGTGGAAATCTCACCAACTTCTTTAGCATGCCAGGCTCCAGAACCCCAGACATAGTCAACATTGAAGAAACAACCAATGTCAACATCCCTGGGCGCTGGGCTTTCAAAATAGATGGCAGGGAAATAGATCCAGCCAATGGCTGCAGCCTGAGAGGTAAGGGGAGATGGCACTGCTGCCTCTTCAAGCTGTGGGGTGCACTGTAGCAAAGATGATGCCGTTGGGATGATGGTGGAGAGGTGCCTGACTGCCCTGGGCTACCACATGAACTGTTTTGTCACTGAGGCATTGCCTCGAGCTGCACAGGCAGGGTTTGGTGGATGCCATGCATGCCTGAGTCACTGCACAGTCACTGCAAAGTCCAACTTCAGTGACAGTTGTCAGTCTGCACACAAGGAGCCCTGAAGAGTGGCCAGAGAGCTTTTGCTGTCAGCCTGGGCATGTCCTGTTTGGTGGGACAGCATCCTCAGCAGCCTGCACAAAGCAGTCTTCATCAGCCACTGTGTGCCCTTTGTGGTTGGCATTGCTTCTCCTACAGGGATGTCAGCACAGCTCGCAGGCTGCTGGCTCTCAAGGACTGTTTGCAGCTAATTCTCACTGTGGGTGAGGCCTGTCTTGGTAGCTCTGAGAAAACTGAGAAGGGTCCATAAGTACTTGGGAGTCTTCTCTGCTCTTGGTATTGCTTTCAACCACCAGTGAGCAAACCTGTTGTGGCTGCTAGCTTTTCCCTTTCCTGGCATTTTAGCAGTGAGGTGTTGCCATAGGCCTCCATTTCTGCCACTCAGAGGCAGAATCCTAACCCAAAGTCAAGAGGTGATGGAGCTTGAGTGTTTTGCAGGAATTCAGTGCCACTGAGAACATCATCTCTGTTCCTTTCTGTGATGCTAATGTGGGCAGTAGGAAGACCAGGAGACAGTAATTTGATTTTGCTCCCAGAATGGGAAAGCTGATGGAGTGATCCCATTTCCCTTTCTGCTGGAGCAATAGTGAGTTTTCCAGGCAGGATAGATGCCATGTGCCTGCAGCAGGGGTGCCTGTGCTTGTGTCACTGACAGCATAGAATTGCCAGATGCACACAGCGACTGCACAGGCACTCTGCTGCAGAGAGGTTATTGCCTTGCCATGAGACAAATAAGACCACCAGGAGCCTTCATTGTGCTCCAGGAGGCTTTCCAGCAAGAGAGGATTGTCACTTGCTGACAGACACTGGAGGGGTCTCGACTCTGAGACATGTGGCTGCTTTATGTCCTAGTTTAGGACCATCTCAAAGAAGACCTGTGAGACTCCAAGGCTCTTGCAGCCCCAGTGGAGGTTTCAGATCCAAGTGCTCCAGGCAGTTCCAGCTGCAGACCCAGGAAGAAAGGCTGGACTTTGCAGTGGACCTGGCAACTAGTTTGTCACCTGGCTTTGCAGGTGACGAGGGGGATTACATCCCACCACTGCATTTGCATTTCACAGTGGACAGCTGGAGATGCAGCATGAGGCGCTGGCAGCAGGGGAACTCACTGCATGATGGTGTTCACTTGCCCAAATCTCCTGCACCAAGACCATTGGCACAGGAGCCCTCGTAAGTGGGTTGTGCTAAGAGGAGATGTTTGTCACAGAAAAAAGCTTCTTTAGTAGGAGGCAGGGACGGAAACAAAAAGGTTAGGGGAGGTAAATTCAGGCAGTGCACATGGCAGAAACCACCGCATGTGAGAGGTGTGAAAGATGGCCAGATGGAGGAGAAGGAAACTCTCACGGGTGTGTGCTACTCTTGCTCTGCCATCTTCTCTCTGCCTCTCACATCTCTCACCAGCTAAACCTGCCTCCTTTTATAGCACCAGTGTCACTCTGCTCAGTCTGCTGCTGCGCCATCCCTCGGCGTGTCCCAGCACCACTGCTGAGTGGTGTGGAGGTTCCTTACCAACAGCTCTTTGCTCTCACGACTACTATAAATGCTCTCAAAATGGGACTGAATTGCCCCTGGGCTGCTGATGGTGGAGTTGCTCTTCAACCACCCAAGTTATGTGAACACAGAGGTGGCAGCACAGCTGGAGGACAGCAAAAGTGCAGTGCTGGCAATCGTCTCCAAAAGGTGCGAGCTTCGCTGGGGGACTTGGAGAAAATGTCACCAACAGCTCTTGTGTCCTGCAGTAGTGCAGCAGAGCAAGGGTGGTAGGTGTCCAAAATGGAAGGAATAATGGAAGGAAGAGCCTCTAAGGTAGCCTGCCTCTGTGGTGCAGCACTGACCCCACCTTCATGACAGGACTCACCCCATCCAATGGACTTGTGGCACGAGGAGGCCTCAAAGGGATGCCCCACACATTGAAAATGAAGCCTGTGATCGCAGTGCTCTGCTGAGAGGCTCTGGCCAGGGGTCTGTGCAAAGAAGGCAGCCGAGGAGCCTGGTAGCAGGCACCCAGTGACAGAACAAGAGGACACAGCCTCAAACTGCACCAGGGCAGGTTTAGGCTGGACATAAGGAAGAAATTCTTCACAGAAAGGATGATTGGCATTGGAATGGGCTGCCTGGGCAGGTGGTGGAGTCACTGTCCCTGGAGGTGCTTAAGAGGAGGCTGGATGAGGCACTTAGTGCCAGGTTTAGTTAATTAGGAAGATTAAGTGATAGGTTGGACTCAGTGATCCTAGAGGTCTCTTCCAACCTGGTTAATTCTGTGATTCTGTGGTCTTGATCACTGGACTGGAGACCTCTCCAAGGACCGAGCATGTTCTCTGATCAGAGCTGTGATGCAGTGTGGGTTTTCCCCTTTCTGTCTTTCTAGGACAGTTTCTCCGTCAAGGGGAGATCTTCTGGGACAATGCCAACTGCACCACCAAGTGCCGCTGCCTGGACTTCAAGAATGAGATCTTCTGCCAGGAGCTGGCCTGTGGCCCCTTTGAGGCGTGCGAGCTGAAGACCAAGTTCTTTCAGTGCGTGCCAGTGGAGAGCAGCACCTGCGTGGTGTTCGGAGATCCACATTACCACACCTTCGACGGCTTCCTCTTTCACTTCCAGGGTTCCTGCTCCTATCTCCTCGCCAGGCAGTGCTGGCCAGGCTCCCAGCTGCCCTACTTCAACGTGGAGGCCAAGAATGAGAACCGAGGTGGCTCCTCTGTCTCCTGGCTGAGGGATATTTTTGTGGAGGTCTACTCACATAGGATTGTCCTCCCCAAGGGCAGCTTTGGAAAAGCAAAGGTAAGAGCCCCACTGAAAGGGGAGAATTAACCAGGTAAATTCTCTAAAGGTGGCAGCAAGACCATGACAGCAGCCTGGACAGAGTGGGACAGCACTTTGAGGCCTTGCCTGTCCCTTGGGAAGTGAGCATGGGTGACAGGAATGGTGGCAAATGTCCTTCTGCACACATCCCTAACCCTAGGAACCCATCAGAGGTCTCATCTGGCTCCTGTCTTTGTCCCAGTCCGAGAGCTCTACTATTTAATGTGCCAGCTCAGTTGTCTTGTGTTGTTCCCACAGGTGGATGACTTGGTCGTGTCCCTACCCATCTCTCTGGATCTGGGTGCAATAAAAGTCTACCAAAGTGGCTTGTCCACAGCCCTAGAGACTGATTTTGGCCTGCTGGTGACTTACGACGGAGAACACTACGCCTCTGTCTCTGTTCCGGGCACGTATATCAATGCCACGTGTGGCCTCTGTGGGAATTACAACAAGGACCCCGAGGACGATACCCTGCGCTCAGACGGGAGGGTGGCCATGTCCGTGCCAGAGCTGGGCGAGAGCTGGCAGGTGCCGCACCCCGAGCGGAGATGCTCGACCGGCTGCTTGGACAACTGCACTCTCTGTGACGCTGCCACCGAGGCTCTCTACTTCAGCCCCGAGTACTGTGGCTTCCTCAACAAGAGCGGCGGGCCGCTGTGGGAGTGCTCTGCCGTCGTGGACCCCACTGCCTTCGTCCACAGCTGTGTCTACGACCTCTGCAGTGCACGGGACAACGGCACCGGCCTGTGCCAAGCCATCCAGGCGTATGCCGCAGTGTGCCAGGCCCTGGGCATCTCAGTGGGCGAGTGGCGCACCCAAACGGGATGCAGTAAGTGTTCAGGGGTCTGCCTGTGTGAGGGGGAGGAAAGCCAGGGGAAGGAGTCAGGAGAGAGTCCTTCCTCTTCTGCCAGCAGGAGAGTGGCATTGGTCAGGTGTGAGGCAGGAGCTCCACGTGGCTCTGCAGATGGTCAGCTGCTGTGGTGAGAGGAGGCTGAACCAGAAAGGGCCTGGCCATCAGCAGTGCATCTTATGGCAGGCCCTCCTGCAGGCAGCTTGATGTTTCTTGGCCTGTTTTGGAGAAGCTGTTGCTTGCATGAGAGGAATGGGCAGGGATGCACAGGAGGCAAATGGAGGGGTCAGTTCTGCCATCAAGGAAGGCTTTTGGGTCATTCTGTTCTGCCTGCTGTGGGTCAGTGGGAAAGAGGTCACCTGCCCCAAAGCGTGCTATAATATGGTCCTCCTCTTGTTTGTCTCCCCTCTGCACCCCCAGCGCTGGCCGTGCAGTGCCCAGAGCTCAGCCACTACTCAGTGTGCACCAGCAGATGCCCTGCCACGTGCTCAGACCTCACGGCCCCTCTAGCCTGCACCTCTCCGTGCGCCGAGGGCTGCGAGTGCGACGAGGGCCACGTGCTCAGCACTGACCGCTGCGTGCCCCTGCAGAAGTGCGGCTGCGACGTGAACGGGCACTACTATGCTGTCGGGGAGTCCTTCTGGGCAGCAGCAGACTGCACTGTGGAATGCCACTGCGAGGAGGGTGGCGAGGCCACGTGCTTCAACACCACCTGCCCTGAAGGAGAGGTCTGTGCCATTGAGAATGGCTACCGGGGCTGCTACCCGAAGCGGGAAACTCTATGTTTGGTGGGGCAGAACCAAGTGCTGCAGACTTTCGATGGCATTGCCTTCCCCTATCCCCTGGAGCACTCCTACACGCTGCTGAAAACCTGCCCGGACAAACCAGACTTCATCGAGGTGGACATCAGCCAAAAGAAGCTCGGATCTGCTCCCAACGGGCCACGTGTCGTACGGATCCAGGCGGCTGGCCAAGAGGTGAAGATTGGAGGCACCAGCCTCTTGGAGGTCAAGGTAAAGCTGCTATTGTCAGAGTATTCCACCTCAGGGCCAGAGTGGGAGGTGATGGCTCACGCTGTGATCCAATGTCTCTTTGGAGAACGCCTCATGTGTCCCTGGACCCAAGTTAGAGCATCAGGCACTACAGTGGCATTTTGATGGTCCAAACAGGCTTCCTCTCTCTATGTAGCCCCTTTAGGTACCTGTGAAGTTGTCACGGGCTCACAGGATGTTAGGAGCTGGAAGGGACCCACAGACATCATCCAGTCCAACCCCCCTGCCAGAGCAGGACAATACTGCCTAACACAGATCACAGAGGAACACATCCAGACAGGCCTTGAAAGGCTCCACAGAAGGAGACTCCACAACCTCTCTAGGGAGCCTGTTCCAGTGCTCTGGGACTATTCCAGTAAAGAAGTTCCCCCTTGTGTTGAGGTGGAACCTCCCGTGCTGCTGCTTCCATCCATTGCTCCTTGTCCTATCCCAGGGAGCAGTGAGCAGAGCCTGTCCCCCCATTCCTGACACCCAACCCTCAGATATTGATAAACATTGATTAAATCCCCTCTCAGTCTTCTCTTCTCCCGACCAAGCAGCCCCAGGTCCCTCAGCCTCTTCTCATCAGGCAGTGCTCCCTCCTCCACTGGACTCTCTCCAGCAGATCCCTGTCCCTCTTCAACTGGGGAGCCCAAAATTGAATGCAGTACTCAAGATGGGGTCTCGCAAGGTCAGAGTAGAGGCAGAGGAGAACCTCCCTCCATCTGCTGGACACACTCTTGTCTCAGCACTATTACTCCTGTTTGGTGGCCGAGTCAGCTCTGGTGGCTTCCTGACATTGTGGTTAACTCTCACAACTGTTTTTTCCCTTGGGAAAAATCATTCTCTGTGGGGTGAGAGGCAAGGGAAGAGCTGCAGGCTCTGCCTCAGAGGAGGCTCTGGGCCTTGGAGGATGAGTTTGGGGCAGGAAGTGTTCAGCACAGTCAGTGCAGATGGGAATGGCCATGAAAGTTGCGTTGCTCTCTGTGAAGCCTCTCAGTCTGCTTGTTCCTTGTCAGGTGAATGGCTACGACGTGGAGCTGCCCTATTTCCACCCTTCCGGCCGCCTGGACATCTACCGTAGCGACAACGGCACCGTGATGGAGTCAGAGGGGCTCCTGGCTATTGGCTACTATGACTCAGGCCTCCTGGAGATCCGCCTCTCCACTGCCTACTTCAACTGCACCGGGGGCCTGTGTGGCTTCTTCAATGGCAATGCCAGCGATGAGTTTTGCCCGCCCAAGGGCAAGTGCACAGACAACCTGGAGCTCTTCTTGGAGAGCTGGACCACATTCGATGAGATCTGCAACGGGGAGTGTGGAGACCTCCTCAAGGCTTGTAACAATGACTCAGAGCTGCTCAAGACCTACAGGAGCCGCTCCAACTGTGGCATCATCAACGACCCCACCAACAGCTCCTTCCTGGAGTGCCACAGTGTGGTCAACGTCTCAGCCTACTACAGGACTTGCCTCTTCCGCCTGTGCCAGAGCGGGGGGAACCAGTCAGAGCTGTGTGACTCAGTGGCTCGCTACGCCAGCGCCTGCAAGAACGCCGAGGTGGACGTTGGCCAGTGGAGGAGCCACAGCTTTTGCCGTGAGTCTTCTAGAGCTGTTAAGTACCTGGGGCAGGGAGAAGGGGAGAGAATCATAGAATCCTAGAATGGTTTAGCTTGGAAGGGGTCTCAGAGATCATCCAGTTCCAACCCCCTGCCATAGGCAGGGACACCTCCCACTAGAACACGTCACTCAAGGCTTCATCCAACCTGGCCTTGAACGCCTCCAAGACTCAGGCAGGGTCTTTTTGTTGGGAGCTTGCAGGTGTGCAGAGGTAAAGGAGCTTTTCTTCTGGGCTGCTGAAAAACAGAGACTTTTCCCCTTACCTCTGCTCCTATCTCTGGTGGGTACCCTCTACCCAGAGGGTGCTTCTCTGTGGCTGAGCTGGTAGACACTCAATAACAGAAGGACTGCTTGGGAGGAAGGGCCTGGCCTGACAGCACTAACAGCAGCATTGGATGTCCAAAGGGTAGGGGGGCAGGGGCCTAATCTGGGGCAATTTTCTTACTCTTTTCCCTACCAGCCAACCAAAGATTGGCTTTGCCAAGGAGGATGCCTGGTAGAGCTTTCTGCCATGAGCTTCCACAAAGCATATGGAAGGAAAAGGGGAATTGGGGTAGGAATGGTAGGAATGCAACTTCTCTCTAGCTCAAAGGCAAGGCAGCGCTGCTCCACATACCGGCAGGAGTTTCTAAGCTGTGCCCATGCCAGCAGAGACAGCTTTGCCAATGAAGCAATTGCAGGGTGGCATTTTAGGAGACATCCGAAGTTCTATGGTGCAGTGTAGGAGCATTCCAGAGCTGCAGATGGTGTCTGACAGTGCTGTATGCCACCACCAGAGGATGATTTGAATAATGCTTGTTTTCAGCTGTCACTGTACACTTGTTGTTGGTGGGGAAACATTCATAATTCAGAAGGCAATGTGAAAAATCCCCAGTGTGGAAGTATATGGTGGGGAGACAGCTGCCCCCAGCTCCACTGAAGAGGTTTGAGGGAGATGTCCATTTGGGACACCTGGCCTTACGCTCTTCAAAATGCCATGAGGAAAGGCTGAAAGAGCTGCGTTTACTCAGCTTTGAGAAGAGGAGGCTTAGGGGAGACCTTATTGCCATGGATCAGGACATGAAGGGTGGCTGCCAGGAGGATGGAGGTTCCCTTGTTATAAGGAGTCCCATGAAAAAGACAAGGAGTGATGGGGACAAGATACTGCTGGGGAGATTCCCATTGGACTGCAGAAGAAAATGTTTCCTCATGAGAACAGTTAGAGGCTGGAATCATCTCCCCGGGGAAGCAGTGGAGTCCCCTCCTTTGGGCAGTTTTAAGACTCAGGTGGACAGGCTGCTGAGCCAGCTCATTGCAACTGCACTATTAGCCAGAGAGGTTGGACCAGGTGATGCCTTCCGACCTGGCATCCTGTGCTACGCTCCAGCAATGTGCTAACCCTAACCCTTCCAACCTGGCATCCTGTGATGCTATGAAATAGCATGAGGAGGTGTCACTTGGCACGTGGCAAAGCAGGGCAGCCAGGTGAGGTCAAGAGGAGAAGGGGTTGCAAAAGGCATGAGAAGAGCTGGTGGCAGGCATGGTGCTGGGACTGTTTCCCCTTTTCCCTTTGAGTTTCCCCTTTTTTCCTGTTCCCCACCTGTGCTGCTCCAGGGCTGCTGGAGCTGGGAACTCACACTCCGTGTTTGCTGGCCCTGCAGCTCTCTCCTGCCCAGAGAACAGCCATTTTGAGGAGTGCATGAGCTGCGTGGAGACCTGCGAGACCCTGGCGACAGGCCCTGTGTGCGCAGACACTTGTGCGGAGGGCTGCCAGTGTGATGAGGGCTTTGCCCTCCGTGGCACCCGCTGCATCCCCCGCGGTGAGTGCGGCTGCAACTTCGAGGGGCGCCAGCTGGCCACCAACCAGACCTTCTGGATGGACATCTCCTGTCACTTCCTCTGCTACTGCAACGGCTCTGACAACAGCGTCTACTGTGAGAATGTGTCCTGCAAGGACGATGAGTACTGCCTGGAGGAGAACGGCCTCTACTACTGCCACGTCCGCACAGATGCCTCTTGCATCATCTCTGGCTACGGACACTACCTGACTTTTGATGGCTACTCCTTTGACTTCCAGAGCAGCTGTGCGTTGGTCCTGTGCACCACAATCACCAGGCCCATGGCAGAGCGCTCAGACACTTTCCCTGCTTTCACTGTCACAGCCAGGAACGAGGATCGGGACACCTCTCTGGCCCTCTGGGTGAAACAAGTTGAAGTGGAGGTCTTCAATTACAACATCGTCATCCACCGTGCTTACAAATACACTGTGATGGTGAGTGCAGGGCCCTGAGGACCGTGGTTATTTCTCCATGCTGTGGCTCCCAAACCACAGAGCGATTCTGCAGGCATGAGACCTTCCAGTGTACAAGGTTCTCTGGAGGTTAGGAAGGGTGCTGCTATGCACAGCTTTTAGAGAGGGCTTCCATTTTGGCTGCCTTGTTTTGGATGTAGAGGCAAAGCCAGCAGGAACATTGTTCTGAGTGCTGAGCTGCCCTTACCTGTGTCCACCCCAGGCAGCTCCAGGCGTCATTCCCACTCACGATGTGTCTGATTCCTCACAGGTCAATGATGAACGTCTTTACCTGCCCCTGAAGCTGGGCCAGGGCAAAGTGAACATCTTTGCCTTTGGCTTTCACATCGTGGTTGAGACCGACTTTGGGCTGAAGGTGGTGTATGACTGGAAGACCTTCCTCTCTGTCACCGTCCCGCGCGGCTTCCAGAACCTCACCTATGGCCTCTGTGGCCGCTACAATGGCAACCCTGAGGACGACCTGGTGGCAATGGGGGGTGTGCTGGCCTCCAGCGTCGCCGAATTCGTCCAGAGCTGGGCGAAGCGAGATGCGTTCTGCCGCTTGGGCTGCGGCGACCGCTGCCCTGCCTGTGGCAAAGTGGAAGGCTTCTGGAAACCCCAGCAGCTCTGCAGCCTCATCCCGAGCCAAAGTGGTGTTTTTGCCAAGTGCCACAGCAAGATCAGCCCCAGCTTCTTCTACAAGAACTGCCTCTTTGACACCTGCGTCGATGGGGGAGCCATGCAAACGGCCTGCAGCTGGCTGCAGAATTACGCCAGCACGTGCCAAACGCAGGGCATTGCTATTACTGGCTGGAGAAACTTCACCTCATGCTGTAAGTGCCACCCTGCCTCCGAGTCCTTCTTCTCAAGAAGTGCTTCCTGTGCTATAGCACTTGCTGGAGCTCCATAGTGGGGTAGCAGAGCACCTCATGGAGCATGAGTGAGCACCTGCTACCTCCCAGCCATCGACCCAGACACATCCCAGGTTCCCACAGTCAGCACTTGGAGACAGCCATGGGGGTTGCCTCCTTTCCTTCTAGATAAGGGAGCAGTCAAAGGAGTAGTGCGGTAGGTGTGCATGTAGTCGTGGCTGAGCAAACCAGACTGACTGTCTGCCGATGAGGGAAGAGGAGTCTGATAGGCTGGCAGCATCCTTCCCGCTCTGCTCTCTTGGTATTTTTGCAAGCCATGTGTAATACAGCACAAGCAAGGACGGAAAGGGAGAAGCCCCAAGGTCAGAAGGTGTCAGCCAGCCCTCCATTGCTAAACAGGCATCATACCAGTCAGCTTCAAAGCCAGCAGTGCGTGTTTGCTCTAATGAATCTGCATGCTCTTGTCGATAAGATTACAATGTGATGCTCAATTAGGCTCCCAAGGATGGGGACCACAAGTCTCTGGCAGCAGATCTATCTGGCAAATCAGATGGAAAGCAATGTCTTAGCTAACAAGAGTGAAATTTATGTCATTATTCCTTCTAACAAGCACACTAATGGCTCAGAAGGCACCGCTCTTGCAGGGCAGGGGTGGTGAGACCATCCAGCAAGACACCCCAGATGGTCCACAGCAGGGCACAGGGAGAAGCAGCCTGCTCGGGGACTGGCAGTATCCTTAGCAGGTCTTGTAGTCTGATGGCCTACCAAAAACATGTCCCCTGAAACATGCCCCCAGACAGAGGAGTGCAGGGCCTGAGATCCCCAAGGCCAGAACAAGTCTGGTGTCAGTAAGCAGTCTTGTTTGCAGGAGGGCGAGGACCACAGGAAAGGGGCTCTTGGGAGCTCAGAGGCAGTGGTAGGTAACGAAGACTTAGTGATCAGCTTGGATTGGGCAGCTGGCAAGTGGTGCAGGACAGAGAGCTGAAGGCTGCCCTCTGCCACGGGTCCCCTCTGGGTGACATGGTCTCTGTTTATCACCTTGGCAAGAGACTTCACTGCCCAGGAACACCAGCAGTGGGGATTGTGGCCCCACATATGTCTGTCTGCTAGGTTGGTCTGGGGAGCTAATCTGTGTGTGTTCTATCCTCTGTAACACTGCAGCCATCAGCTGTCCTCCCAACAGCCACTACGAGAGCTGCGTGTCCCTGTGCCAGCCCCGATGTGCTGCCATCCGGCTGAAGAGCGACTGCAGCCACTACTGCGTGGAGGGATGCCAGTGTGACCCTGGGTATGTCCTCAATGGCAAGAGCTGCATCCTTCCCCACAACTGTGGCTGCTACTCCGATGGCAAATACTATGAGGTATGCTGCTCGTGTCCTTCTCCTGGGGCTTTCTTGCACTCTCTGTCTGGTATTTCTGGGCCAAGGCTGGGCTGGTACCAAGTGTTGTACTGGATGTACTTGTAAGAGTCTTAGCCTCAGTCAGAGCACTCAGCAGGGCCTGGAGGGACAGGTTCCCTCCTTCATCAGCCTTATGTGTGTCTGCTGGACCATGGCCATGCCTGGGGATTGCTCTGAAGTTGGGTCACTTGGCACCAAGCAAGAGAGAGGGGAACGAGAGGCAAAACAGGGAGACATGCATCAAGTGGAGGTGGAGAGAGGCAAAGCAGGTGCAAGGAAGAGGTCAAGGAGGTGTTTAGTGTGCTGTGTGTGTACCAGAGGTGAGGAAAGTGGGGTGGTAGTGAAAACATGCAGTTGCCCCATGGCTGCAAGTAGCAGAGATTCTGCAAGGTGTAAGCTGCCAGTGTCTTTGTGCCTTTTCCTCTGTCCTTGTTGCCCATTCTTGCTTGCCCAGTGAAAGAGGGGCATAAATCTCGGTCCAAGCATCTGCAGAGGGCAGGGCAGGGGTCCCTGACCCTGACAGCTGATGACAGGTCCCTCCTTCAGCCCAAGCAGCTCTTCTGGAACGGGGACTGCACCCGCCGGTGCCGCTGCTTCCGGCGCAACCTCATCCAGTGCGACCCGCGGCACTGCAAGTCAGACGAGGAGTGTGCCCTGCGCAACGGTGTCCGCGGCTGCTTCAGCACCAGGAGCTCCTTCTGCCTGGCAGCTGGCGGCGGTGTCTTCCGCACCTTCGATGGGGCCTTCCTCCGCTTCCCCGCCAACTGCGCCTTCGTCCTCTCCACCATCTGCCAGAAGCTGCCAGACTTCTCCTTCCAGCTCATCATCAACTTTGACAAGTGGTCCTCACCCAACCTCACCATCATCTCCCCTGTGTACTTCTACATCAATGAAGAGCAGATCCTCATCAGCGACAGGAACACTGTCAAGGTAAGGTCTTGTCAGGAGTGTCTGTCCCCTCCAGTCAGCCCTGTAAGGCTCTGTTGGTGGCTTTTCATCCCAGCAGAGGCTCTCTGTGAGTGAGGATGAGCCTGTCGTCTGTCAGGCTTTGCAGAAAGATGCCAGCCAAAACATAAAGGTTGGCAGGAAGCAAGGTGGTCTGCAGCCCAGGAGTTCATAGTTGCCTACCTGTCCGCCTCTCAGAGGTACAAGTGAAGCTGCCCTTTTAAGTGCAGGGGTACAGAGGGCTGGCGATTGCCACAGCGTCACTTGGTCACTGAAGGGCATTGTCTGTGGCCTTTTCTGGTGAGTGATGAGTCCCATGTTAGAGTCTCTGCATTTAAGTAAGGTTCTCTTTATGGTGCAGGCTCATGCAGGCATTTAAGGCAGGTGATGTGCTCAGATGGGGGCCAGAAGGAGGAGGACTTGCCAGCCCCTGCCAAAGACAAGGGGCTGTGTTTTGGCAGCCAGTTCAGTCCGTGGGTGGTTCACGCTTCAATCCATAGCCAGAGGGATGTCAGCCTCGTGTCCTCTCCTTTGCCAGGTGAATGGCAGCCACGTGAGCATCCCCTTTGTCACGGGGCTTGCCACGAAGATCTTCAGCCAGGAGGGCTTCCTGGTCATCGACTCCAGCCCTGACATCCAGATCCGCTACAACGGCTTCAACATCATCAAAATCACCCTTGGGGAGCGGCTGCAGAACAAAGTCTGTGGCCTCTGTGGCAACTTCAACGGCGACAGGACAGATGACTACACAACGCTGCGGGGCAAGCCCGCGGTCAGCAGTGTGGTGCTGGCACAGAGCTGGAAGACCAACGGCATGCAGAAGAGGTGAGCCATCAGATGACCCTTCCCTGCTGGCTAGGAGCTGGGCCAGTCACAGTGAAACCACCCCCACAACATGTCTGATGCCCACAGCTGCAACGAGCTGCAGTACTCACAGTATGCTGCCTCCTGCGACAACGTCCAGATCCAGGAGCTGCAGAGTGACAGCT
Source organism: Tricholaema leucomelas (assembly GCA_013400475.1). Taxonomy (NCBI): domain Eukaryota; kingdom Metazoa; phylum Chordata; class Aves; order Piciformes; family Lybiidae; genus Tricholaema lacrymosa; species Tricholaema leucomelas. The sequence continues at coordinate 229,284 of WAAF01010450.1, read as the reverse complement.
ACTGTCTGAAGCTGACGGACATGAAAGGCTTCTTCCAGCCCTGCTATGGCCTCCTGGACCCCCTGCCCTTTTATGAATCCTGCTTTCTGGACGGCTGCTACAACCACAAGAAGATCCAACTGTGCGGCTCGCTGGCCGCCTATGGCGAGGCCTGCCGCACCTTTGGCATCCTGGGCACAGAGTGGATCGAGAAGGAGAATTGCTGTAAGAGAGCCAGGGGCTGTCCGGGTCAAGGGGAGCCGTGTCCCAGCGGGAGAGGGGCCGCTCAGGCAGAGGCAGCCCTCGGCGGCTGGAGGTGCCTGCCCTGCAATCTGAGGGTAAAGATGATGTTTGTGCTCCGTCTTGTGCTGTTTAGCAGGAGTGGTGGAAGATCCCTGTGTGGGCGCTGACTGCCCCAACCGCAGCTGCGAGCTGGACAACGGCGGGGAGCTGTGTGGCTGCATCGACCCCCCACCCTATGGGAACAGTGAGTCCTCCAGTCCTGGCCAGAGGGTTGGCATTGAGCAATGTGGGCACAAGTTAGGCTGTTATGCTGGGGCTTGGGGAAGAGATGTGCTGAGGGCCAAGATGTGGTATTGTAACCATGTGTGATTCAGGGTGGGAGCAGGGAACAGGTTTTCTGTGGTGCACATTATGAGTATTTCTGGCTTGGGAGCACTTTGAGCATCAGGAACACTGGATGGGAAGAGCATGACGTGCAGGAGATGATCCCAGCCCATTCGTGGCAGCGAGGAGGAGGGCCAGGCAGGCCAGCAGCCTGGGCATGCAGTGCCATTTGTGGTGATCTGAGGCTGTAATGTCTTCTCCTCTAGCCACTCATGACATCATTGATGCGGAGGTGACCTGCAAAGCTGCCCAAATGGAGGTGTCCATTTCGAAGTGCAAGCTGTTCCAGCTGGGCTTTGAGCGTGAGGGGGTGCGGGTCAACGACCGCCACTGCCCTGGCATTGAAGGGGAGGACTTCATCTCCTTCCAGATCAACAACACCAAAGGCAACTGTGGCAACCTGGTGCAGGTGAGCCAGGCCTGGGCCATGTGGGGCTGGGAGCAGAGGTGAGCGACACTGGGGTGGGATTTGGGGAAAACAGTTGGGTCTTGTCGGGTAAGGATGCTGCCCAGCAGTTCCCAGCCCTGCCATACTGTGCCCTGTCTGGGCAGAGGTGATGGAGATGCTGCAAGGCCCTAGTATCATGTGGTTCATCTAAGGGCCAGGGTGTTGGTTAAGAGCAGGGCAGCAGGGAGGGCCAGTCTCAAGCAGTGCACTGTGCTCTGCCTGCAGTCAAACAGCACACACATCGTCTACAAGAACACGGTGTGGATCGAGAGTGCCAACAACACCGGCAACATCATCACCCGGGACCGCACCATCAACGTGGAGTTCTCCTGTGCCTATGAGCTGGACATCAAGATCTCCCTGGACTCGGTCGTGCGGCCAATGCTCAGGTAGGAGGCTGGAGTGAGCTATGTGAGCTCTCCTGTCACACAGGTGCAGGAGCAAGGGTCCTGTGTGAGGTGCTGGGTTGGGGGTTGCAGCCTTTCCCCTGTCTGAGCCAATGTTTTTGTGTCCTTGTCAGCGTGATTAACCTGACGGTGCCGACTCAGGAAGGGAGCTTCACGACCAAGATGGCTCTGTACAAGAACTCATCCTACAAGCACCCCTACCGCCAGGGGGAGGTGGTGCTCACCACCCGGGACGTGCTCTATGTGGGGGTCTTTGTTGTCGGGGCTGATTCCAACCACTTGATCTTGATGCTGAACAAGTGCTACGCGACCCCCTCGCGGGACAGCAACGACAAACTGCGCTACTTCATCATCGAGGGAGGGTGAGTGGCTGGGGGCCAAGTGGCCAACCAAGGTGTTTTGGTCTTGCCTGTTAGGGAGGGTGCTTCGAGGTGTGCTGCTGCATTTGAAGGTCACTGAGAGGGTTGACAGTGATCTGGAGAGAATGGGGAACAGGGCAGCTTGTGTTGTTAGTGCAGGACGTAGATTGCTTAGTGCAGAGGCAGCCAGAGGCTTCATGTGCAGTGGAATTTTGGCTGCAGGGAGAAGCAGCCTTCCTTGTGTCACTGATGCTCTGGGCACTGGGATGTCTCTGGGAGAGGGAGTGGATATGGATCGCGGTGGAGGTGTCTTGGTAAATGGGAATACCACAAAGTTGGAAGTACCAGAGAGAGAGGCAGGGTGGAAGTAGGCATGGCTGGATCTGTGGGTGCTGCTGCAGGAGCCAGAGCAAGGGACTTTATGGGAACAGGGATGAGTGGTGTCCCTCAAGGGAGGGTCCTGGTTGTGAGAGGGCCAGGGCAAGTGTAGGTGCTTTGTGCAGGTGCCAAAACATGAAGGACAACACTATTGGCATAGAGGAGAACGGGGTGTCATTAACGTGTCGCTTCCACGTCACCGTCTTCAAGTTCATCGGGGATTACGACGAGGTTCACCTCCACTGCGCTGTCTCGCTCTGCGACTCGGAGAAGCACTCCTGCAAAATAGTAAGTGGGGCAAGTGCTGAGGCACAGCTTGCTGGCAAAACAGGCCTCTGGCACAGCACATCGAGCTAGACTGCCAGTGCCAGAGAGGTGGCTGGGGATGTAGCCCCGAGGGCAAGACTGGGAGGATTGTGTGACTCCAGGCACCAGGAGGAGAGCTCTGCTATGTGCAGCTCATCTCAGGATTTGTGCTTTCTGAGCCTGGTTGTGGGATTCCTTTGGGAGCTGGGCTGGATGGAAAGGTGTGGAGGGAGCCTGTGGAGGAGGCCTGTGGAGGGTCTGAGAGTGATGGAGGTGGTGTTTATCCCTGTGTAGAACTGCCCTCAGCACACGAGGATGGCTGGTGCATTTGCTGAGGAAGCCAAGGAGCAGATCCTCTCAGTGGGGCCTATTAGGAGGAAACGTGAGTATGTGTGACCCCAAGGAAGGCTGCAGCTGAGCCTGGGCAGGAACCTGGGCATGGCAGGATGCTGGGGCACTTGGTAATGGGACTGTTCCTTTGAGCAGAGACTGGGACAAGTGCAAAAAAATTCTTCAGTGGGTTTTACTGCTGAGAAGTGAGGGTGGAGGGCATGCAGGTGCTGATTGGGTGGGTGCAGGTGTGGACCTTGCCTGAGCATGTGTGTTCCTAAGGGCCTGTGGGTGGTCACACAGAAGAGAGTGTAATCGGAGCCCAGGGTGTTGTGGGCTGCTCAGTTTCTGGCCTTGTGCTCCTCTGTGTTTTCCTGAAAGACCCCTGGAAGACTGTGAGCATCACACTAGGTGCTGCTTTGGGGTCATGGGAGATGATGGGAGCCTAGCTGGGTCCTAGCGTTGTCCCTGTGCCATGCATATATGATGGTGTGGCTGGCAGGCAATGGGCTTGCTTTTGTGGGCCCTGCTGTTATAGCAGGGAGTGTGGGTCTTAGGCAGCCAAGGACTGGGGGCTTGGAGCCTGACACTCAGATGTCCTCCTTTGCTTTCTGTGTGCAGGATCAGACTGGTGTGAGGACAATGGAGGCTGTGAGCAGATCTGCACCAGCCAAGTGGACGGACCCTTGTGCAGCTGCGTGACAGGGACGCTGCAAGCGGATGGCAAGAGCTGCAGGGGCAAGTATTGGGCATGGTGCAGAAGGAGTTGGGGTGCATGTAGCACAGAGGCTTCTGTGCCTGAGCTGAGGGGCTGTAGGGGTAAGTAGTGTGGGGAGGTTGAGTGTAATGTGTGGAGTGTCCCAGACTTGAGTGAAGCAGAGGTCAGGGAGCTGGATGTGTGCTGTTCCCCGGGGCTCTGCCTGATGGTGAGGTGTCTGCGAGGTCATAGATGGCAGACTTTGAAGAGCTGGCAGGCAGTCACTTGCAAGGGTGGGTCATGGTGTGTGGTGTGGGCCATCAAGAGGGCTTGTTGGGGGTGGGGGGGAGGCCCAGCAACGAGATGGACTACTCTGGACAATGTGGGACTGGTGCAATTTGGGGGTGCCTGGGGGTGTTGTGGGGAGGGAGGTGTCTGTCGCATTTGTGGAGGGACCTCAGCTTATGTGAGCCTTGTTGTCATGTTGGCAGCCTCCAGCTCTTCGAGGGAGCACCGTGCCCAAACGACCCTTTTGGTGGCAGCCCAACTGTGGCTGGGCACAGCTCTGCGGGACCTGACCTCGTAGGCGCGGCTCTGCCGCCCAGCCAAGTACTGTTCTCATGTCAGCCTAAGTCTTTGTAGGGTAGGAGGTGGCACCCCCACAGTGCCCAAGCTGCCATCAGATCGTCCTGCTGCATGGAGGCACGAGAGGGACTTGACCTGGAGAGAGATTGGATGTGGGTCCAGATGTGACCATGGCACATGGCAGATGCAGCAGCAGTGACAGCAGGGCAAAGCTAGAGATTTGTTGGCATTAATGTGGGGCTTGGGGTGGGGTTTTTTTGCAGGTTTCTGGCATTGATGTGGGACTCAGGGTATTTTTTTTGCAGGTTTCCATCACTGATGTGAGACTCGAGAGGGTTTTTTGTAGCTTTATTCCAAGGCTTTCCCCTGTAGCACACTGTAGGCAGCTCACAACCCTGCTGGTAGCGTGGGACAGGCAGGAGCATGCACTGTCTCCTCACATGGATAGCTGTGGGCCTCCATGGTCCTCAGGAGCTGCTGTCAGTGTCTTGTGAGTGCATGGACTCAACTTGGAGGTAGGTGTTGTGACACAGGCTGGAGCAGCACATTGTCATTGTGTGGTGTGGTGGCACCTCAGGAATGTGTTGCCCTTTCCGTCTCTGGAGCAGAGGTGGTGCTGGGGCATGTGGCCAAGAGCCAGGTTCATCCCTGGGTGTCTGGGAAGCCTGATAGCATGAAGTGATCCTGGTGTTTGGAAAGAAGTGCTTTCAGCTGGGCAGGAGTGAGAGCCAGAAAAATGAAGGATGAAATTCCCACCCATGTTTGTTTAATATGCCCTGGCAGAGTTTTTTTGGGGGGATTAGAAGGGTGTTAGGGTCTGCAGGTGTGGGGCAGCATCAGGGCACCTGCTGGGAGTTGAGAATGGCTTTGGAGTGCAGGTGGGTGTGGGGGTGCTGTCTGTGTTGGTGTCCTGTCTTGTGTTTGTGAAATGGCTGTGTGGGAATAAAATGTGTTGTATTCCTTCTTCGTAAGTGGCATGGTCCTGTGTGGTGGTGAGGATGAGGAGAGGCAGCTGGGGCTGGGTAGATGGTGAGGATGGGGAGAGATATCTGGGGCTGGGTAGACGGTGAGGCTGGGGATGATCTCTAAGACTGGGGAGCAGGGGTTTCAGGGTTCCCACGTATGGGATGTGCTAAAGTTGAGAACTTGGGATGAGGCTGGAGGAAGCAGATGCTCCTGCGCTTTATTTGGTGGGCCAGATGAGCTTGGATGGGTGGTGGTGGAGCTCCAGAGGGAAAAAACACTCTGGAAGTGAGGTCAGTTTTTGTAGGAAGGTGACAAAGCTGTGGTTTGCACAGGCAGGAAAGCCCAAAGCTCTGTTAGAGTTGCAGCTAGCCAGTAGTGTTTCAGGGGACAGGAGGGCTCTTTGAAGTGCATGAACAGCGAGGGGAGGTGTGAAGGTGAGTTTATACTCAAAAACTACCGGTACAATCAGCCAGTTAAAAGGGATGAAGAAAGAGCAGAGACATTTAATATGGTTTTTGCCACACTCTTGAATGATTCTGTAAGACCTTGGGTTGCCTGACCCCCCTTGCAGGAGCAGCAGGTGTTCATGTGTGGACACAAACCCAGGGACCAGCCGTCCCAGCTGCACTGTGCACCTGTCTGTAATAAGGGCACCACCACCTTGTGGGGGGTGGGAAAGCAGCGAATGCAGCACGCCCGTGGCATGACCCTGACCCTGCCTCTTCCCGCGCCCGATATGGACACGGGGCCCCTGCACCTGACTGAGGGGAAAGTCCCAGGCTGCTGGCTCCAGTGATGTTCCCAAGCCTCAAACATCACTTGCAATGGGCTAAAGGGACACTTGGTATTGCCAAGCCCTTTGCTCCTCGGCATCCAGCGAGGAGCTGGGATGGGGTGCCAGGAATACTCTGCCTGCCAACTACCCCGACCTCGACTGCTGCGTTGCCCAGGATCTAATCCAGCAGGATGTGCACGGTGCCTGTTCCCAGCCGCTGTCCCGAGTCAGATGCCAGTCCCCGCTGCCTGCCCACCCGTTACGCTCTCTTTGCCTGCCCACACACTAACGCCAGGCTTCAGCCGGCAACTTACTGCACGGAGGGCAGGCTGAGCACCGCAGCGCACCGCGGCCGTGCCCGCGGCCACGCCAGCAGGGACAGCGACAGCGAGAGCGCCTCTCGCACCGAGCGCCGGCCGCGGGTCCGGCCAGCCGGCAGGGCTGCACCCCGTGCGCACGAGCGGCGCTGCGGCCCGGTGGCAGCCCAGCAGGCTCCGGCCGCTCCCGGCCGTCCCCGCCCTCGCGCGACGTCAACGCCCGCGGTGGCGCGAGCCGCTCCGGTGGTGACGTCGCGTGGCGCTACCGGGCGGTGGCACCGCCCCTCCCCGCCCACCGCCGCGCCGGGACCCGCAGCAGGTACGGGGGGACGGGGTGCGGGGCTGGGGGTGCAGGGACACGGGACACAGCGCGGATCGGGAGCCCCACGGCGCGGCCCCGCACGCTGCTCCCACGCGGGGCGGCGCCGCGCCCGACAGTAACCCAGGGCTCGCCCCCGCCGGCCGCTCCGCTCCCGACGCCTCTGCACCCGGCCGCGCCCCCGCCTCCAAAACACACTGACCGCCCCACGCCGGGCACAGACACCGCCCGCGTCTTTCCGGCTGCTGCCCTCCATGCTGCCCACGCACAGAGCCGTCTCTGCCTGACAGCACCGGGACCACTGACAGCGCCGCTGGCATCGTCCCACAGGACCCGACAAACAGGCAAGGGGCCCCGGACTGCCCAGACGGCTGCCACCAAGCCCCCACGCCCCTCATGCTGCTGCCCAGGAAGGAGGGCTTGCTCCCTAAAGCCTACATCCTGCTGCCACCTCAGCGTGGGTCCCTGCCCTCTCCCCCTGTGAGAGCATCTGAAAACAGGGCAGCATCTTCCACAACCCACGCTGCATTCTCCACAACTTACGTCTCCCAGGCACGCCTCACAGACCTGGCTGTGGTGACCTGAACAAAAGGCCAACCTCTCCACTGGCACAACCCTCCAGCGTCCTGCTGCCAGCACCACAATCTTGTGCACCACTCGGACTGTGCCCCTGTGACTCCAGGGGCAGACAGGGGCTAGAGAGACAGGAGCACCTCCGGCATCCCTTCTGCAACCGGTTGCACTGACTCTCTCTTTTTCCCACAGGAGCCACCATGGATCTGGTCCTGGAGGCCGCTGACCGGAACCTTCTCACGCCCTACGTGTACCCCAGCAGCTGGCCCGAAAGTGATCCCTTCCGGCAGCTCCTCAGCCTCTTCGTCATCACCAACCTGGGAGCACTCGTTCTCTACCTGCTCTTCGGCACCCTCAGCTACTACTTCATCTTTGACCACAAACTGATGAAACATCCCCAGTTCTTAGAGGTAGGTGTACTCCATGCCCCCACCCTGCCTCACCCGAGCTCTGTGTCACCAGCGTCCCTCTGGACACCCTCCAGTTGAAGGCCATTCCAAACAACGCATGCCAGCGCCTTAGCGTGGGCTGGCTCTGCTGCCTGTCTGCTGCCTCCTCTCACTTGTTCTTTGGGGATGCTTTTCTTCTATGTACTAACCCCTGCCCTGCATGTTGCTTGTAAGACCCCCCGCCCTCCACGGTGCTGAGCCCTTGGAAACCCCCTGAGGACACAAGAACAGTAAGACTATCTCAGAGCCCTCCACTGACCCCAGGGCTAGTGGAGCTGCTGGACTACTGCCCACTCCTCCCAAAGCAGGGACTTCTTGCTCTGGAGGTGGGCAGCCATGTAACCTGCTGAACACCTGGCCCTACATCTACACTCATCACACCCTGCTTACCCACTCCCTCAGCAGCTGCAAACCACCTTGTTCCAGTAATGCCAACAGTCCCAGTGTCTCTGGTACCTCAGCGAGTGTGCCATTTGTGCTGCTTCCCCTGCACACATCGCTCCATGGGTGACAGAAGCCTGAGCCTCATTGCTGCAGCAGTCAACCCTCACACACTCGACGGCTCAAGGCCAGGCACAGATACATGTCTGTGTGCCACTGCCCTTCTTCGTGCCTCACTTCTGCAAGTCAAGGTCTGCCTTCCCTGTGACAGCAGCTGCCCTTCTCAGCACTCCAGTACATATCCATGTTGGACTCTCTGTTGTCCCTGGCTGGACACTACTTACACAACATCCTGGGCTTAGCACAGGCACTACCCTGAGCAAGGCTCTCCCCAGACGGGCAGCATGTCGTGCCCCATGCCAGAATGCAGGTGTCGTGGTGAAGCGCTCACACCGAAGGCTGCTCAGCAGCCCGAATGCCAGTCCTCCCTGCCTTATGAGGGGCCAGAGCATCGTAACTCTTGGGTCTCTGCCAGCTCCTGGTACACATTCTCCCCCTCACCCCTCTCTTCTGCTGCACCCCACAGAACCAGGTACGTCGGGAGATCACCTACGCGCTGCGCTCGCTGCCCTGGATCAGTGTGCCCACTGTTGCCCTGTTCTTCGCCGAGGTGCGGGGCTACAGCAAGCTCTATGACAACATTGAGGATTCCCCATACGGTGAGCTGCTCCCCCACACACCCCTGCCTAGCTGGCACCCTCTCCTCACTGCCCAGGTCACTTCTTTCAGCCCTCCAGGGATGGATGATATGCCCTTAATTGCAATCCCAAATGCCCTTTACATGGAGACACCTGTATGCCCCAGCTCAGGGCTAGGGCACAATGGCCTGCTTCATCCATGCCCCCCTTTGCAAAAGAAGTCCTTCCTTTTCTTGGGCACACCTCCCAACAGACCAGCACCCAGCTCACTTTCACTGAGACACAAGAGTCTCTCTGACCCTCTCGTCACATCCCCTCAACAGGAGAGATCCCAGCGCAACTCCCTAGCCCCTACCTGGGCCTTGCAGCCTCCTGGCACTTATTGGTGTCACCTCTAATGTCCCTGTTCCTGCAGGCTGGCCAGGTGTCTTCTTCAGCATGCTGTCCTTCCTGTTCTTCACCGACATGGGCATCTACTGGATACACCGTGGCCTCCACCACAAATTCTTCTATAAGGTATGAGACAATGCAATGCACTCTGGGCAAGAGCCTGCACACAGCCTGGAGCCCTCCCTGACTGATGGGCTGGGCTTGGTCCCTTGTATCAGCCTTGCTCTGCGATGTGACAGGAGCTTAGAGCTCTATGCAGCATGCGCTCCTCTCCTGCCCTTATGGCAGTGAGGGTCCCTGGCTCCCTTGGCTCCCAGTCTGTCCCTGGCCAAGGGAACTCTAAAAGGGGCTGACCTGCACAGGCCCTGTGCCTGCCTGTACCTCAGGAACCCACCGTGTGCCCTTTCCTGGCAGCGCTTCCACAAGCCCCACCACCTCTGGAAGATCGCCACGCCCTTCGCCAGCCACGCCTTCCACCCCGTCGATGGCTTCATGCAGAGCCTGCCCTACCACGTCTACCCCTTCCTCTTTCCCCTGCACAAAGTCACCTACTTGGGCCTCTACATCTTTGTCAATGTCTGGACCATCTCCATTCACGATGGTGACTACCGCGTCCCGCGCCTCCTGCGGCACATCATCAACGGCTCGGCTCACCACACTGACCACCACTTGTACTTTGACTACAACTATGGGCAGTACTTCACCCTCTGGGACAAGATCGGGGGCTCCTACAAGAGCCCCTCGGCCTTCGAGGGCAAAGGCCCCCACGACTACTTGCGCAAGCTACAAGAGAAGAGCCTAGGGGCACCCAATGGCTCCCCAGCTGCCAAGACCGAGTAAGGTTCTCCGTGGCTCAGCCCCTCTCTGGGATGAGATTCATGGGCTTGATCTTATCCCATTCCTCCCTTGCCACTCAAGACTACTCCCCTATGGACAAAGAGCCCTTGCCTCTGATGGCACAACCAGCACAGGGTGATTCTTGGTGATCGCTTTGGCCCCAGTCCTGAAATGAAAGTGTCAGGTCTCTCTCTATGCTGTGGACCTGCCCTCCTTCCCCTATCAGTCCCCCTCCCAGCTGCCTTTGGATCTCTACCGAGCTCTCTGCACTACTTCAGTACTGTGCTGCTGCTTTACAAGAAGAGCAGCACTGTGGCACAAGTAGAACAGCGACATGGCACAAACTGAACAGTAATGTGGCTCCTGGCACGGTCTCCATCCATGCCACTTGTCTTTGGCTGAGATTCGGCATCACAGAGTCCATCAGGATGAGCTGAGTTGAATCAAGTCAAGAGGCTTTTTTTTCCTGAGCTGTATTTTGCAAAAGAAGTTCACACACCTGTTGGAGGCGGTGTGGGTCCTCCAGACAGCTTGGCTTCGAGACATGGCAGGGCTCCTTGACGCTCAACCTGCTCCCTTCCTTTTGCCCGGGGATATTCCATGGGGTTCTGACAGGACTCGTCCCAGCCTGTAGGACAAAGATGTGCTTTTAGCACTGTGGGTCCCTCAAGCACTCTGAAAACATTGAGGGTGAGGAGGAACTGGTGACCTGAGGCAAGGGGTGGTGGTGTCCTCACCCGAGGGTTTGTGGCTGGCTTTCCCCCTTAATGCCCAGCGTGTTTCCTGCTGAAGCCTGACTGCTCTGCCTTTGGGTTCTGCTCGCGTTCATTAAATCGCATTTGCCAACCTAGCTGCCTTTTGGGCCCTCTGCCCTCGCTCCTGATGCCATGTGGAGTGTGCCAGGGTGACTTCTCTTTCCCTGACCCCTTTGGACAATGCTTCCCTTCTCAGGGACACCAGCACTTGGGCTCACAGTCACCTTGCTGCTTGCCAGAGCTGCACTGCATGTACCAGGTATACAGACCCCTCTTGTGGTCCCTTGCTGCAGCAATTGGACTCTCTCTGCTCCCCACCCAGCTGTAGCCCTCCTCTGGGCAGCATAAAACTTGAGGCCGGGCTGTATGGCACCAGGTGACATCTTGGGACAGTGGTGAGATCCCTTTGCCAACTGCCCCTGCAGCTCTGTTGTCCTGCTGGCACAGTCCCCCACCCAAACTGTGCTCAGCTTTCACCTCCCCATGACAATTTGTTCTCCCCCATGTGCACAGAACCCCTCACCTTGGTTTGCTGATTAACCTGGAGCCCAGATAACTGCTGGGGTCAAGGAAAGGCCTGATCAAATTCAATGATAACAAACCACCATGCTAACAGGGACCTGATTCCCTCATAGCATTAGACCCTTGGGAAGCACCCTGGCCCTTATCACACCATCCCTCTGCCTTCACTGCACCTAGTACACAGCAATGGCCTCACCAGTGCTTAAACCCCTTGTGCACAAAACCATTGGGAGTAACAGAGAGGAGTTTCATGCTCCCGTGTTAGGAGGAAGTTCTTCACAGAGAGAGTGATTGGCATTGGAATAGGCTGCCCAGGGAGGTAGTGGAGTTCCCATCCCTGGAGGTGTTCAAAAAAAGTCTGGCTGGGGCACTTAGTGCCATGGTCTGATTGATTGTCTAGGGCTGGGTGCTAGGTTGGACTGGTTGAGCTTGGAGGGCTCTTCCAACCTGGTTGCTTCTATGATCTAGCTTGGGACATGAGCCCAGCAGAGTCATCACCCTGCCCAGCTTCATGGGCCATGAGGTCAGATGTCCTGAGGGCTGTTGATCCCTGTCACCTCTTGCAGATATCCCTCCTGCAGGCATAAGCCACGGTAAGTGGTGACCTCTGGAGGCTGGTGTCCTATGGGAGAGTCCCACAGCTGAACCCAGTGCTGCCCCATGGTCTGCAGAGACCGTGCGGTCTCCCATGGTCTGTCTCCGGGTCGAGTACAATCTGGGCACCTCGTGTCCTGCCAGACAGCTCGAGAGAGTGCCACAATGCCCAAGGACAGGGAGATCAGGACCTCCCGGTCACACATGTGCCATGCCAAGGCCGTCAGCGTGGGAGCAGTCCTCCCCTGCAGCCTCGGAGCCGCTGCTGTCACCAGCAGATGGAGACCTTGCTCGCAGCACACAGGCAGCATGAGCTGCGCCTGGGGACAGGCTCCCGGGAAACGCCAGCCCCTGAGGCACTCCTCCAGCCAGGAAACCTCTGCACCTCCGGCAAAACCCCCACGGGGCAGCGTGGTACCGGCCCCGGCCAGTGCGGGTCCTGTCTGCCCTAAGCATGAGGCTGTGTCCTTCAGCCCTGCAAGGAACGAGCCTCCCCGACGTGACATGGCAATGTGCCGGATGAGCTGTCCCTCTCCAGCTACGGGATCCAGACTGCAGCCTCCTGCTTGTGTCGCCAAACCAATGTGCTGTGAAGGGTGCAGAAGTGCCTTCGGCTCCGTGTGGCAGCTCTGCTGCCCTGCGGAATCGGATCCTTCCCACATGGTGCTACCTTCCTCTGAAGGTAACTGTGCCTGCTTTACTCTGGGAGCGGTGAGGAGGCCAATCTGCCTGGAGGACAGCTCTTGTAAACGACATGACGTTGCCATGCCTTCATCTCAAGTGTACTGCTTTTACCTCTGGCTACACCATAGATTAATTAAAACTCCTGCCCTCCTGCTGAGCATCCCCAAGACCCTCATCAAGTCTTTGGGAAGGGGAATTTGGGCCCTGGGCTTGGACTCGAGCCCATTCCTTTGGCATTTGAGCAGATAATCAGAGATGTGTTCACACAGGGAACCCAGCACCAAGCCATGCTGCCTGGCTCCCAGTGCCAGGGAGCAAGAGCTATAGGCAGGAGCTGAGACCTCCTACTCTTGCCATTGGGCTGATTTGACTCCAGACTTCCCTGTCCCTGGCTCTTGCCCACTCTGCTTGCCAGACAGGTGCCAGACATGGACCTGGAGGGATGCATTGTGGCTTCTTGAGCACAATAGGTGGTGCAATGTGACCCTGCCAGGCTCACACTGCTGGCCATGCCATATCTTGCCCTAGTTTACATGGGCTTTATTCTCAGCTTGTCTGTATCATTCATCTGCAGACAGGACAAAGTGATGGGTGGCTGGAGGTGACACAATCACCCTCACTGCTGTGACCACGCAGCAGGATAGAAAGGTGCAGCAACCCACTCAGCCTCTCAGGGGAGCTGAGCCATGGGGCTGGCACATACATCTCTGCATTGCCCTCAGTGCCAGCCATGCCATAATCCAGATTACTTTTTTTCTCTAATCTGGTTATTCAACCTGGGACATAGATCTTTGTGCTTGCCAACCCCAGCTCCCCCCTGGAGCCCAGCTGATGAGCCTGTCCTGAAGGCAAAGGTCAGCACTGAAGAACCTTTACAGCACAGCACAGAGCACAGCTTCCCCTGCCAGCATCTCCTGACAGACTTTGGCCTTTATTAGACTCAGGTAGAGAGAGGGAGAAAAACGCAAGCCTGAGCAAGTCCAGCTAAGCCCAAAGCATCATCATGGTTTGGGAAGCTGCTGAGCAGCACTGCTGGGTAATGACAGACATGGGTTTTATCCATCCTGCCTGTTTTGCTGGTCAGCTGGTGTCTCTGTCCCTGCCATGTCCACTTTCCATTCAGGCTGTCTCCTTTCCCTCCTTGGATATCTCAGGGGACCACTTGTCCTTGCAGCACTAACAAGCAGCTTTGCTGGAGCTCTGTGACTGGCAAGATGTGAGCCAGAGATTTCTGGCTCAGGAGTGCACAGAGGAGAAAGAAAAGGATTAGTGAATTGCAGGGCTCAGTTTCTGCCCCACTGAGAGACTTTGCTCTTCTGGCAAAAAGGCTGCCATTTGTTCATGTCAAAGCTGGCAAGGCCACAGATCAATATCCAAGTGGCTGCTCGGAGCAGTGCCTTGCCAAACTTGCCAAGGGATGGGCACTGTGGCACACAGACCCAACTCAGCTCCCTGTCCACACTGAGGAGATCACTCCCTGCATTCTATGATGCTGCAACAAGGACCCACTTCACCAGGAGCAAGCTGCTCTCTCCCTTCCGAGGTAAGCCAGAACACAGGCACATTGGCAGCCCTGTGCAGAGCTGTGCCTGCTCAGCATACACCTTGATTTATTTGCCCCAGCAGCCAGCCACACGTGCAGGCCTTCTTCCTGCCACAGCGGTGGGCTCCAGGCCTTGGCATCCCTGTGCTCTCCGTCAGTTGGGACTGAGATCAGACTCCACCAGCAGGGCAGCTGTTTTAGCCCCCGATCTGACTGCAGCAGCACGCAGTGCTTCCTTTAAATGCTTCTATCTGCTAAGTGAGGCTCTGCAGGGGATGGCTGCTCTGGACCTTGCGGTCCCTAAAACCATCTGGGACCTCTGGAGCTGCACTGGGGAAAGGCAAAGGGGAGATGGGAGGAAAATACAGGGGCCAGGGGCTCCCTGCCTTGCTCTCAGAGTTCATGGCAGTTGATGCTGATGAAATCCAGATGGACCTTAAAATAAACTCTGCTCTGTTCCCCCTCCCCTTTACATCAGGAGGGGAGCTCTTTTTCTTTTCTTTTTCTTTCTCCCAAGGCATAAAAACTACCTTGGCAAAGGAAATGTGTAGTTCCCTCTGCAACTAAAGAGCCATTCATCTGTTAACATTTACCAGTGCTAGGTTCACCCGACAGGTCCTCCCTCGGGACCACCAGAGCACCCTGTGAGAAGCACAACTCAGAGACCAGGTAGAGGATGGTGAACACCTCCAAGCATTTAGAAACTGCTACAAAGCCAGTTCCTCATTTCTTATTCTATTTACCCTGTGTTCCTTATTTTAGGGGGAAATTGGCAGGGCAGAGTGGATCTCTTCACAGGCAACAGAATGAACACTGTGCTGCTTTTGGCCTTCTTGGGTCCCTCTCATCTGCCCACCACATCTGCTCCAGAGAGAAACCAGCCTTAGGGATTCCTGTGCAGTAAAACTCCCTTATTGACTCTGCCCTTGCCCATGGTGACCTCTGGTCCTCCAGAGGGACATTATGCTGAGTCAAGACCACTAAAAGCTTTATTAGGAGAGCTTATAATTGTATTGACTTGATAATTGAAATACACTAACTAGGTTTCTAGGTGAAAGCACCTTGGGGAAAGCTCTGGACAGCATTTCTGCTAGTGGAGTAAGCAAAATCAGGGTGAATGAGGCTGCCTCAGGGCTGTCCCTGGGATTTATAAGCTCCATTCCTT
This sequence comes from Tricholaema leucomelas, assembly GCA_013400475.1. Taxonomy (NCBI): domain Eukaryota; kingdom Metazoa; phylum Chordata; class Aves; order Piciformes; family Lybiidae; genus Tricholaema lacrymosa; species Tricholaema leucomelas. The sequence goes on along the minus strand of WAAF01010450.1, from coordinate 214,200 downwards.
TGCTTCTGGGTCACATCCATTTTCTTTGACGTTTTCCTGACAGGGTTAGAAATGCTGGAATGGCTCACAAGGCTGAGAAGACACAACCCATTAGTCTGCTCTCAGCACCTTTGAGAGGAAGGAGGCTGAAAAAACAGGCAAGGTCTTTTCTCAGTGTCATAGGCTGTGCCCAGACCAAGGGCCACATGCACACGTTACCTCTGCTGGATGCTTTTTTGGAGGAGCACACAGCTATAGGTGCCCTGATCCTGGGCAGAAAGAGCTGCTCCCTTAGTAGAGCTTGGACTCTCCTGCTGGGCATCATCCTGGAGGGAGTCTGAGGGTCTCTGGCTTTCCACTCCCACCAATAGTTCAGGTGAGACAGCACTCACCTTCTCAGCTCTGCCCAGACAGGAAAATGGCAAAAAGTAACTCAGGGAGCTCTGGGGGCTACCAGGACCACACCATAGCTAAGTCTGTCACCATAATGTATGAAATCACTGTTGTCCTTTTTATTCTTGACACCCACTCACACCTTCTTCTTCCCATCCAGAGGCAGATACAGCTCCTTATTACACCCAACCCACCCTCTCAGCAGCAAGGACCTGAGCCTGTATTACTGCCCTCCAAGCCACTCTGCCAGCAGCTTCCTCACTAGCCTGTTCTCATGCCCCAGCAAGGAGCTCAACCTTGCAGCAGATGTGAGCAATTCAGGAATACTGATTGCCTGAAACAGCCCTGTAACAGTGCTGGCCTAAATCTAGGCACAGAGCAGCACTGCAGACCCACAGGATGATCTCCCCAGTGCCTACAGACTGCATGGATCTCACAAACTTTCTGTTACAGGAAGCAGGTTTCTACCAGCTGCTCCTCTGTCCCATGGAATGTAAGACAAGGAGCCTCAAACCAAGACACAGAAACCCATCACCACCCTTATCGTGTGACTGCACAGGGATGATAGAGGTTTAAAACTGTCAGGGACTTCCTGGGGGGTGACTTTGCATCAGTAACTGCCTAAACTACCAGAGATGCTGGTTAGAAACGGCCTTGGAGAAAAGGACCAGGTGCAAGTGCTGCGAGTGGGACCCCTGGTAACGGGCACAAGCAGCAGAGACCTTCCACAAGTTTGGAAAGGCTTCAGAACCACCAGCCAGGCAGCCCCCACGCTGTGGGCCACCATCCTCACACTCAACAGTGGGATTAAAACGTCCAGAACAGCTATGGGGCCAGGACAACAACCTCTCCCGACTATCCCTGCTCATTTGCTTCCCATGCTAAGTATGCCAGTGACAGGTAGCACTCGTGGGGAGCACGGATCCCTTTCCCCCCCTGCCAGACTCTGAAGGTCCCAACGCAGAAAGGCCTCATAGATCCCAGCCCTGGGAGCTGTGGGGAGCAGGTCTGGGGCATCCACCTTGTGACAGGATTCCTGTGCACATGGCACACAGTTACTAGCTGCTGCCCTGGGACATGTGGGTCTACAGCCAAAGGTTCGGCACCTAATTTCCACCACCCCCAACCTCACAGAGGAACAGTAAGAGCGACAGGTCACCTGTAGAAGCAGCAGCTTCCCAGCTGCAGCATTAAGAGAGGACTCAGGCTTTGTTCTTACCATTGCACCCAGATCATGCTCACCTGCTGCGACCCTTGATTAGCTCACCCACGTGCCAGGGGTGTGCGTGGGAGGGAAAGTGCAGCTGAGGCTACTTTTTGGGAGGTGGGAGTGGAGATCCTCATGCATCCCCCAGAGAGAAGAAATCGCAGCGCTTTTATTTCATTTTATTTGACTTTACTCCATTAACTTCCCTTCTCTTTGCCCTTATCTCTTGCCACTTCATTTCATTTGGCCTCACGTAGGCAGCTACCTTCCCTTTGCTTTCGCTGGGATGCCAGGGCAGAGGGGCCGCACTTCGCCGCCGGCCGCCAAGCCGCTTTTCGGGGAGGGGGCCCCGCGCGTCCCCCGAGGGGCGCGGGCGGCGGGGGCGGGATGCGGAGCGGCGGTGGGAGGCGGGGGGGGTGCCGCGGAGCCTCGCCGCTGCCCATTGCACATTCTCTCCGGGCGGCGGCGCGGCGATCCGCTCGGCCCGGCGGCACGAACATGGCGACGCCGAGCAGAGCCGGGGCACGCCGGGCCGCCCCGCTCCCCCGCTGCCTCTTGCCGCTCCTGCTCCCGCTGCTGCTGCTGCCGCAGCCGGCGGCCGGCGGCCATTCCGTGCTGCTGCTCCGCGCCCCGCCGCCCGCCGCTGCCGCCGCTGAGCCCCCGCGGAGCCGCCGCGCCGCGCCCCGCCCGCCGGAGCCTATCCAGGTGTACGGACAGGTGAGCTGAGCCGGGCCGGGGGTGGGGGGAGGGAGGGGAGCACCACCTCTGCGCACCCCTTTCCTTTTGCCCCCCGAAATACCGCGTTACATCACCCTGCGGGGCGCTGCCCCCCCGCAACGGGCAGTCGCGGTGAGCACTTGGGAAGGGACGGGGAAAAGGAGCCAGCCCCGCGCAGCGCCGCTCGTCCCCGGTGTCTCCCCTCCCGTTCCCGGTGCTGCGAGCGGGAGTCGGCCTCGGCGACGGCGCGACGCGCTGCAGCCCCCCGGGGGTCTGCTGCAGGGTTGGGGGCGGGTTGGACACACGCTGCGCGGAAAAGAACTTCCGCGCCTTGCGGGGCTTCGAGCGGGTCCCGCGTGGGCACGGCCGGCATCCCCTCGGCGGGGAAGGGGCGTCCGGCAGCGGCTGGCGAGCGCGGTGCTGCCGGGGCAGCCCTGGCTACGTCTAACAGCTTGTTAGCCGCATGCAACTTGCCCCGTGTAGAGTGGCAGGCATCTAGAGGTGAGGAGCTGCTGCGCAGCGCCTGCACTCCTCTCTTCCTGTGTCCCCCAGAGCCACCTCAAACTGGCGGCACTGTGGCATTTCTGGGTTTGTGCTTGCGGGTTCCTTTCCAGCAAGATGAGCAGCGGTAGCTGCCGGGCGGCCAAGGGCACGGCTAACGAGCGGTCCCCTTCGCGTAGCTCACCGCATGGGAAAGCGAATCTCTCCGGCTGGGAGGGCAGCAGCCCCGCACCTAGAGATGCTCGCGTAGAGCATTTCTACTCTGGGAAGCTAAACTGAGGGAGGTGGCTTCTGGTTGAAGGCATTACCGTCTGTGGGGCACTGTGCCCTTCTCTGTAAGCAGGGCTCCTCTGTACACATTTGATCCATCCTCCATTGCTCCTTGAAAAGAAGGGTAGAGGAGCTGCTTATAAGAGGAAAACACAGAAACTGCTGTTTCTGAATGTATCCCTGCTTGGGCTTAATTCACTTGCAAGTTGTGCAAGCAGGACCATAAAGGTACCCCTTGACACCTCTTTTCCAGACAACCATCACTTTAGGGGTGATAAGGAATTACATTTGGGCTGCCCAGGTGCCTGCTTTGGAAAGCATCACCCTTAAAGAGTCTGCTTTGTTTTTAAACTACCTGCTGTGTTGCCCCACTTGATCTTCCTTGCTTATGCTGCCAGTGCCCCATCATGTGCCCCAAAAAACTGCTGGAGGGGTGAAGGGGACCAGCCTGTGGTGGTCCCCTCCTTCCTTCTGCTGCCTGTGCTCCAGAAACTGCTGGAGGGATGGAGTGGGGTAGCCCATGGTGGGATGAGGCAGGCTTTCAAGCCCTCAGTACCATCTGTGTTTGCCTCCTCAGCAGTGCTTTCCTTTATGGGTGCCCTATAATTGCTATTTGTAGCTAGAGAAAGAGCCAGCCATAAGGCAAGCTGGCTCTAGAGCTGTTGGAGGGGCATGTGTGTGGCTGGTGCTGCTCCCAAAGTCCTGTTCCTGTTCTTCTCTAGAGAAAGGGAAAAGCTATTCCTAGTCCTCTTGAAATCTGCTTTGCCTCCTCTACCTCCTCAACATTTGGCTGTTTTAAGCATAACATAGCTACCCTATCTTGGAACAAAAAAACATGACACTTGTCTCTCATCTAAAGAAAGGCATTTGTAGCACTTCCCCTTCCATCTCCCTGTGGCTTTCATCCAACCCACCTGCCTGGGTCAGGTAGAGAGCTTTGGCAGGAGCAGCCTCTGTTGTCTGGACATGTAGCCACAGATCTAAGAGGGTGCGGTACCCCTGGTGCTGTCTGGAGCAGCAAGAGTTTTAGTTTGCCACCTTTTAGTCTTTTCTCATTGCCTTAAGCTTTCAGAGGGGGTGTGCCTGGAAAAGTGGAGTCACTCTCTCTGGCACCGTGGCACACAGTTTCAGGGTAGTGTACAAACCCCAGCCCCCTCCACTGCTTCAGGGTGAGACACAGATTTTAAAGCCCAGACACTGTGTGCCAGCAGGAAGAGTTTATTTGCACTGAACAACAGTTCCACATTCTCCCTGGCACTACAGTGCTTTAAATCAGGATCTGCCTTAATAAAAAGGACAAGAGGGAGCCCAGATGTCACAGAATCAACCAGGTTGGAAAAGAACTCCGTGATCATCAAGTCCAACCTATCACCTAACCCTTCTCATTAACTAACCCATGGCACTAAGTGTCAGTGTCCTAGCCCACGTTACAGATCTGACCACACTCAATTACTAATGCCTGGGAAGTTCAAAGGCTGTGCAATATGATGCTCAGGGGTCTTGTGCCTCATCACAAGCACCTGACAATCTGCATGTTTCCCCTCCCCCCGGTCTCTGCTGCTCCAGTACCAGCAGAATATCATGCAGTCAAGAAAGTGCTCTGCTCTTAAGGGCATCATTGTAAGGGGCAGCACTTGGACAGAGCATGCCAGTGCCGTGCCACTGCAGTGCCTCAGCTGGGATGCATCCTGCTCCTGGGCATTTGGCAGGTCACTCGGCCATATGCTACGTGCTGGCTTGTGCCACAAAACTCCCTGCCTTTCCACAGCTCTCAGCCATGGTCCCAACATGGCCTCATGGGACAACTAAGAGGCCAAGCTCAGCTGAGAGGTGATGGGAATCGTGGCATGAGAGATTTGTGCTGCCTGTCACCACCGTGGCTGACTTTGCTGTGAGAATGGAGGGGGAGAGATGCATCTCATCAGGCAGGGGAGAGGGGAGGCAGAAAGTCCAAACCCTTCGTGGCTCTTTGGGAGCAAAACACGGCTTATTCAGCGCCATCAGCAACAGGCTGAAAGCCCTGGACACCAAAGACACAAGCCCAGAACACTGCCAAGGATTCCTTATCCAGATCCTTACCACCAACTGCATCCTTGCTGGGCAGGCTTGCATCTGTGGCTACAGCAAAACATGCCAGGAACCTCAGTGAACTACAAGATGAGTAGCCTAAAGTCCTGTGTCTTTGTGGCTTTGCTGACTGAAAGACCAACCACATGACTCCAGAGGCTGTCAGCTTTGAGACAGAGCAGGTTTTGTTCCCTTGCACTGCCCTCACCTCTACAGGACTCTGGTGGCTGTTACAGTGGACAGACTGCTACGGAGCGGGCACCGACACGTGACAGGTCTTTTCTAGGACACTGCTAACGGCAGAGAAGCATCTCCAGGGCAAGACAACTGCTGCCTACACCCCTGCGGGGCTGATGTCCTCCCTAAACCCCTCCTGGCAACTGCAGCATTGCACCCTGCCCTCTTTCTGGCTGCATCTGCAGCCCACCCTTCTGTCCCGTGTTAGCCTCCAGGCTTTTGCCCACATAACCCTGCTCAGACCTGGACACAGGTACTCGACTCCAGGAGCTGATATTTCTAGGTTGTGTCCTCACCATCCCACCTAAATTCCATGCCCTCCTGTGGGAAGACCAGACGTCTGGAACTGCATCTCCCACAAGGACTTCACTTAATCCTACAAGGACTTCACTTTATGCAACAAAGAAGGGAAAGAAAAGCAGCTGCTTTGGCTGCCTGACCTGGCTTGAGGTATCTTCTGTGAGCTTGGGGGTTGGCTGTCTCAGGAGCGTTGTGTTGTAACTATGGCAGTGAGGAGAAGCACTGGGGCAGGAGGCCATCCTCCATCTGCCACTCCTGAGGGGCACGACAGAAGGTCACAGTTACAGAGGGCATTTACGCTGCTGGGGTACTAATTCAGACATGCACTTCTAACCTTTATCTGCAGACATCCCTTTCCCTTCTTTGGAAGGAGCTTATCTGAAACCTCCCCCCCCCAAAGCGTGCAATGCACAAGAAACCTTTGCCTTAAACTGTACAGGGACAAACCACCTCTTATCTAGCTGTGGTGCTCAGCTCACCCTCTGTGCTGTCTCCCTGAGCCTTTCTCCATGCTTCTAACCTGTGCACAGCTGTTGCCTCTGTGCCTTGCCATCTATCCCCTGAACTGATGTTATCTCTTGCCCTGACAGCAGCTCATCTCTCTTCCTTCCGGGGGAAGACCTCCCTCGTTGCTGTGGTGGTTTGGGCGTTACCTGCCCCCCCCCCCAAACTTTGGAAATCATCCAGACTAGACTCAGCTGGCTCTGGAAATTGAATGGAGCTTATTATTTACAGCTTAGCACAATATACAAGTAAATATTTACAGTATATACATTTATGTACAGAGATATGCAAGCTGAAAGATAACACAGAACCACAACAGCCCTCCCAGAAACCTGAGTCCCCAGGAGGGGCTCCCAGCTGCCCTTCCACCTTCTCCCACCCATCTACCTTACCCCAGACATTGCCTTGTGCCCCAAGGAAGAATGGAGGGTTGGCCAGGGGTGTTAGGAAGCAAGTGGATTAATCAGAGAGACGGAGGGTGAGGTTAGAGAGAAATGCAGCTCAAAGCCCAGGCTGTGCCCGAACTGCCTAATGCCTTATCTATGTTTATACTCTTGTTCTTGTACACCTCAGCAAGCCTATGAGTGAAGTGGACATCACCATTGTTTCTTTTTCACAGCCTGTGATCTAGCTAGCTTCAAACTAGCAGTTGCTCTCAAGCTTCCTGTTTCCTGCTGGTAACCAGCCCTGCCTTTGAGGTAAAGGATTAGACTTTCATCGTTTTCCTGTCCTTATTAGCAGCACACCTGATCAGACTTTCATCGTTTTCATGTCCTTATTAGCAGCACACCTGCTTGACCTTGACACCCCCCCCCCACCCCTCTGCACTGATGAAGGCCTAAGATGACCTCCTCCTCAGCTGCTGTCACTTGGAGTACCACATGCTGCTTCAGCCTGCTTTAGATTAAAACCCACACCGCACTGCTGCTCAATGATCTTTATCTGAGAAGGAAGCTTTTCAGGACAGGCAGAAAGAACGTCTGCCTTTTACATATCCTCACAGTGAGGGCTTCGTGTGGGGGATGTTAACATCTCTAGGCCTGTGGCACAGCATGCTTGCAGAGTGCTGAGACAGCCAAGTGCTCCCCAGAGGTGAGTGCCCTCCCCTTGCTAGCATGAACGGGGCCTTGGCTGGCAGCTGTGCTGGTCACCCCTGGCTCTTGTGCTAGACTTGAATTGTGCTGGTGAGCTACTCACAAATACTGTTAGCACAGGGGGAGCATAGTCCCTGAGTGAAGGGAGCTGAAGCATCTCTTCTTCTGAGGCCAGGTAGAGAGCCCATCATAGCTCCCTCTCATCACAGCTGGCAAACTGGCAAAGAGCTTTTCTTCCTCCAGATAGGAAAGTGCTTGACAGGGTAAATGCCATCCAGCTATGTGAACAGAGACATCAGTCACGCTGCCTTGCAACTGAACCATACTTAATTTTGACCTAGTTTGCCAACCCAGCAGAGACCTTCTCAGATTAGGCTTTAACCTTCTGGGTGTGGGCTGCTAGACCCTCATGTTTTTTCTTCCTTCTCTGGCTGGCAGATGCCCTTCCCCACTGCTGTGTCTGCCTGGGCCATGGGCATCCCTGCCCCTTTCCTGACCACCCTGGAAAGGTTGCCTGCTCTGGGTGCTTGAGTTTGCACCCAAGCTTGCCAGGAGAGACAGGTCCCTGTATGCCACACTGTTCTTGCTCCTGGCATCATGGCAGCCAGGAGAGGTGTTTGTGTTTTTATTCATTGTTTACCCTTTGGCAGGCTCCTCACAGATCCTGCTGTTGGACTGAGCAAGCATTGCAGTGTCCCAGGGGTATGGCTCAGGCTTTCTGTAGCTCTAATGTCTAGCTCATGACACGCTTCGCTGGCAGTGCTTTAGACCTTCTCTGCAGCCTTCCTCTGTGTCTTGCTTATGGGGGAGTGACTTTCATCATTGCTGGGGCAGCCTCAATTCCCTGTGACCCCCCCACCCTGCTCCCTGCTCCCATCAATTTAGAAGATGCTGTCATCTCTGGGACCTTCTTGCTGAACAGCCTGCTCATGTCTGCATTAAACAAGGCTTCTCTCCTGACCCTGATCTTTCCCCCCCTTTCCCCTTTCTCTTTCTGCTAACAGCAGCAGTTAGCAGAGAGCTCTGTTGGTGGTAGCAGATATTAAACAGCCCTGCAAGCAGATGATTTCAGTATTAACAAAATTAACATGGGCCTGGCACTCTCTGAAATGAGTCACTCGTGTTTCATATCAATGATTTCAGACCCTGGCATTTGCAGTCCAAGCCACAAGCAGCGTAACGGCAGGCACAGGCTGTATTTCAAAATACCATGGCAGGGCTAGAAGCAGATGCTCGGGAGCGGAGCAGAAGGTAGGGTAATGAAGCTGTAGGGGGAGCGCAGGGGGAACGTGGCGTGCCGGGGATGCAGTAGCCACCCGTGACACTTGACTCATCCGTGATGCCAGGCTATTGCGTAAGCCTTGCCGGGGGGGAGGCAGAGGAAACGGGGACACAGAGGCCTGGAACTTGTCCACTGTGGCTTCCAGAGAGCTGGAATGATGAGGAGCCTGGCGAGAGCACCTTTTCTCTACAGCCTTGTGCTAACCGAGCTGCAGCTTTGCTTCGGACTCCTTTCGGCAGTAGCTTTCTTTAGCTCCATCCTCGTGCCCCCTCTCTGCTGGGTATCCAGAGTTCAGCAATTCCTCTTCTGCAAGCACCTCCTGGTAGCCTTCAAGCCGAGGTCCAAGTTGCTGGTGAATTGTTGAGAGTTTTGGAAGCCACAGAGGCTCATTGCTCTCCTGTACCCTGACTTGGATGAGGCAGTTGGTGCCATGGTCTAGTTGATTGGATGGGGCTGGGTGATGGGTTGGACTGGATGATCTTAGAGGTCTCTTCCAACATGGTTGATTCTATGATTCTATGACTTAATGAGCCTTAGTAATAACCAATGAGCTATAACTTGGCCTTCCAGTGCCAGAGGGTGGCTTACAAGAAAGCAGGGGAGGGACTGTTTGCAAGGGCTTGTACTGATAGGATGAAATGGAAGGGCTTTGAGCTGGGAGAGAATATATTTAGACTGGATATTATGAAGAGATTCCTTCCAGTGAAGGTGGTGAGACACTGGAATAGGTTGCCCAGGGAGGCTGTGGATGCCCCCTCTCTGGAGGTGTTGAAGGCCAGGTTAAATGAGGCCTTGAGCAACCTGCTGTAGTGGAAGGTGTCCCTGCCCATGGTGGTCGGGGCTGGAACTAAATGATCTTTAGAACCCTTTCCAACCCAAGCCATTCTAGGATTCTGTGATAAGTGCCTAAGAGCTGTGTTTGTTTGCAGGCTCCCCATTTTCAGTTACATAACCAGGAGAGGAAAACACATGCAGGAACCTTAAGGAGTCCTTGTTCTGCACACTCTCAATTTTACAGCATCACATCTCATCCCTGATGAATAGTGAGCACCAGAGTTGAGCTGTGGTCCATAAGCATTATTTTTTTTGACCAAGCAAATCCCCTGGGGTATGCAGTTAGTTCCCAAGCCCACTCAGTGCCAGGAATAGCTTCTGGTGCTGTCCTGATGGCCGTCTCTGTGTGCAGGTGCCAGGCTGTGTTCCGAGGCAGCAGAAGCAGCATCTGTGCCCGTGGTTCCTCGCAGCTCACCGTGGCACTGCTGCACCCGCAGGTTGTGCTTCCCATGCAGAGCAGCTCAGCCTCGATGGTGGCTCAAAGGCTGGGATTTGGAGTGCTCTGGTGACAGGGAGACCTGAGATACTGCTGTGCTAGCCTGCCAGCAGCCACACGAGTAGCTATGCAGTGAGATGGTCAAGCCAGAGTCACTCATCTCCTGGCCAGGCTGCACCATGTCAAAGCTTTTCTCTTAAGCTGCGATTTGTCACAGGCAAAGGGCGAGACACCTCTGCCAAGCCTGGTGACCAAATCCCTGCCTTGCCTTCTCAGTGCTGGATGAGCAACTGAGAAGCTGTGGCAGGAAGGGGAACTGGTGCTTAGGTGTCGCAGGTGCCAAGAGATCCTGGGTTTGAGGCACCTCTCGCTTCCCGTCACCATGTCCTGCACACTTGGGTCTGCCCTCCTCCTTGTGGCCATCCCCTTGGTAGGCTTGGCGAGGCAGTGCTACTGTCTCAGTGCAGCACTCTGCATCCAGACAACCTTCTCCTTCCCAGCCTCATCCCTTTAGCCACGAGGGAGCTCATACTCTCTGGAGTGTGCTCCCCTGGGAAGGCAGCTCCAGGGGCTGTCTTCTCACTCCATTTCTGCAGGGGATTCATTTCTTCCTTGGATGAGACTGTTGCAAAAATTAAACATAGAGTGTGAGCAAGGCTAGCAGCATTGACTTCATGAACTAGAGGCAGCCTCTGCTACATCTTGGCTCCAGCTCTCCCCTCCTAGACTTCCTTTGGCATCTTACCTATTAGGAGGACAAATTAGAATTTCATGCATATTTCATATACACTTAATCGCTTGGCAAAGACCAAAACACTTCCCCATTAAGTGGAATTTATGCTAAATGCTCTTTCCAACATTGCCCCTACTTAAGTTAAACCAGTTCCTGAGGAAGGTTTCACCCCTTAGGGAAGGCAGAGGAGTCTCTGACATTGAGCTCCTGCCAGATGAGCCTCGCCCCAGCAGCAGGCAGGGTTGCTCGTGTCGGTGATGCTAGTTGTATTGCAAGGCTAAGCAGCCTGGTCGGTGGGACAGCAGGTGCTTGTCATCTGAGGCACCATGCAGTGCTGCTGCATGGACAAGCAAGACAGGGATCCTGCTTTTCACCCCCTGAGCCACTCAGGTTCCCACAAAGCTCCACACTGGGAACTGGCAGAGACAAATGCATGAGGGTCCTGAACCTAAGATGATGCTACAGGAGCCCTTCTCGGGGGACTTAAAGCATAAAGCATCCTTCTGGCAGCTCTGCTTTCTTTACACCCCTTAGTAAGATGTGCTGTAGGAATCTTTAGCTACTGCTAAACCTCCTGCATATCACAACCTCCAGCACTGTGGGGGAAGCCAGGAAGCCAAACCTTGTTCATGGCCACTTCATACTGGGGCCCAGTGATAATTAGGCTGCCTGAGGTTGAATGGCTCCTCATGAGTAAGGAGATTGAGCTGGCTCCTCTGAGCCCAAACATGGTGGCCCTAGGCTGTGGCTTTTGCTACATTTCCTAGGTCTCCTTGCTCTGAGGAGGGGGTTTGGTGTCTTTTAGCTCGTGGGGAAAAAGGCCACAGAGGTTTCTTGCTGAGGTTAATGCAAGGCACGAGAGTCTCCCATGGTTTGTCTGGGTTTGAAACTGCCTTAGTGTTGGATTTCTTGCAGAAAACACAACAGCAGTGCTGCTGAAATTCCCACCGGGATGGTAACAACCCCCTGTTGGCTGGGGGCAGCTGGGCAGGGTGTGTAGGGCAGGTCTGTCACACCTGGACCTTGGCTTTGCTTGTGGGGAGCAGAAGATCTCCATCTGGAGGGGCTTTCCTGCAGAGGGGAGTCTGGGCAGGGATGCTTGCCTGTCTGCCTCTGAATGCAGAGTGATGGGCTCCCCTTCACTTGCCCCCTCCCCACCAGATCACATCAAAGCCTTTGCCAGGCTCCTAAACACAGCCTTTGGCCTGAAGCCAGCAGCCTTGTCCCCAGGGAACCCGTGGAAGGTGCATCCAAAATAGCTAATACCGATGGAGGAGGTTCGGATGGGCTTATGGTGCTTTGGAAGGAGGGGCACTGGGGCTGGGAGCAGAGAGCTGCTCTGGGTTTCAGGCTGGAGCTGTACGTTGGCTGTCTCAGCAGGCATCAGCACTTCCTCCTTCTCCATCCTGTGTCCCTGCATCCTCAGACATCTCTCTGGCGGGTGTGCAAGGCTACCACTGCCTTGCTTTGTAGCTGCTGCTGCTGACCTACATCTCAGCTGCCTTTGCTCTCCGGCTGCTACAGCAGGGTTTGCCCGCAGGGGGGTTCCCTGGCAGGGCAGATGGGGTGCAGCTGGGGGGCACTGGCCCTGGGGGCTGCTTCCTGCCTCCCTGCCACGTTTTGATTTATTTCTTTTTTCCCCCTCGTGTGAGCCAGTTGCGTAAGAGGGATTGAGAGCTTCTGCTTCACTTGCTCCCCCCTCCCCCTGCTCCAGAATAAAGACCTTGTTTTTCCAAATGTTGCTCTTACCAGTCAGTGCTGGAGGATAAACCAAGCCCCTTACCCTGGGCAGAGCTCCTCACTGATCCTGGGGTCAGCAGGAGCCACAGGCTGTCAGTGCTGTGTTTGTACAGCTTCTTAAGGCCGTGAGCCTGGGGGTTACCAGCCACCATTTGAGCTGTTGTGGCATGTGGAGCCCAGGCACACATACCCACTGCTGCAGCCATCTGAGTGCCCATCCACAGCCAAGCTATGGCCACTGCCAAGCTACTTTGCTCAGCTTGCCTGGCAAGGCTGCCTGTCCCTCTTCAGTGGCAGCAGCTGCTCTGGGTACTGTGTTTGTCCAGAGGCTCTGCAGCTTTGGTTCCCATTGTGGCAATGCTGCAATAGGTTCCCTATAGAAACAAGTCTCTTGCAACCAGCACTGCCTGGCACAGTGGGTGCACAGAGAATGGTGGATATGGCTGTGTTTGTGTTGGAAACCAGGGCAGAGAAGTCTCTTCAGTGTAGGGAAGTCACTGTAGAAAGGTGATTGTTTCCCTGTGGCCCTTCACCGAGCCAGCCTGGATTTGCAGTCACTTCTCACTCCTTGGTTTTAGTTTGCATTCTCATTGTCCCCTGAATCCCATGTCCTTGAGGAAGAATAAAGGGAAAAGTCACCCCTTTAAGCACATATGGCCTGGAGCACAGCCCTGTGAGGAGAGGCTGAGGGAGCTGGCGGTGTGCAGCCTGCAGAAGAGGAGGCTCAGGGCAGAGCTCATTGCTGTCTGCAGCTCCCTGAAGGGAGGCTGTGGCCAGGTGGGGTTGGGCTCTTCTGCCAGGCAGGCAGCAACAGAACAAGGGGACACAGCCTCAAGTTGTGCCAGGGCAGGTCTAGGCTGGATGTTAGGAGGAAGTTGTTGTCAGAGAGAGTGATTGGCATTGGAATGGGCTGCCCAGGGAGGTGGTGGAGTCGCAGTCCCTGGAGGTGTTCAAAAAAAGCCTGGATGAGGCACTTAGTGCCATGGTCTGGTTGATTGTGTAGGGCTGGGTTCTAGGTTGGACTGGATGAGCTTGGAGGTCTCTCCCAACCTGGTTGATTCTATGTATGTTGCTAACAGGTCCATGAGAGATGCTGTTTTATGTGGGGCCATGCCAGCCCCTCAGGGAAGCCTTCTCTTTAGCTGTTGGCTTGCAGTGAGTGCTTGCATACCTCATTGTGGTGTTCTCAGTACAGGCAATGGTAGCCCTGGCTTGGTGGCACTGTCACATTGGCAGAGGTTTCCAAGGCCTGTTAGTCTGAGTGGCCACTGATTTACTTGGCTGTGCTTTAAATGAGACTGCAGGGAGCAATGGAAGTGGGACAAAGGCACAGCAGCCTTGGAAGATGGAGGTGGAAAGATAAAGCCCTTAGCACACATCTGATAGCTGTGGGTCTTTGCGTTGCGTTTCAGCACTCCAGGCTGGGGCTCAGCTCACCTTCAGTGTGCCCACAAGCACTTCCCTCAGCCTCTCCAGGGTGTGGAAAGGCTGGGCACAGAGTGCTCCTCTGCTGTTTGCCTGCTGGGCTGTTTTAGCTTCTGCCCCTGGTTTGAACAAGTCTCCCCACAGCCCATGGATTTCTGAGGAGGGGGGATGGGAGCTGGTATTCGCTCTCTGGCTGTCCCTGTGGGCAAGGCTGTGGTCAGGATGCCCTTTCCCTTGGTGTTGCAGGTCAGCCTCAATGACTCCCACAATCAGATGGTCGTTCACTGGGCGGGAGAGAAGAGCAATGTCATCGTGGCGCTGGCCAGGGACAGCCTCTCGTTGCTGGGGCCCCAAAACAGCGACGTAAGTAACAGAACCTGGCACTGTCCTGGGGTGCCTGCTCTGCTTCCGTGCCAGGTGAGGTGTCAGTGGCTGCCGAGCTGCAGCCTGCCTTTCTCTCCTGCTGGGCATATGAAAGAAAGGCCCAAGAGTTTTGAGCTGGGAGCAAAAACCCTCATTTAATGTCTTCTGTGTTACCCCATGGGTTTGAGCCCCGAGGGGCTGGCTTAGGCCATCTCTAGGGCTTCTTCCGCTTTTAGTTGTCTGAGTTGTGACTAAGCCTGTCAGAAGGGAGCCCAGAGCCTTATGCTGCTGCTGCTGGGGTTCTGCCTTGCAGGTGTATGTGTCTTACGACTATGGGAAGAGCTTCAAGAAGATTTCAGAGAAGTTCAGCTTTGGCGAGGGGAACAGCAGCGAGGTGGCCATTGCCCAGTTCTACCACAGCCCAGCTGACAACAAGAGGGTAAGGCTGGCCCCAGGGGAGGTTCTCTGCAGGGCAGCCTCAATTTATTTGGTACTCTAAAGGTGCCGAGGCGCTGGAGGTAGTTGCCCAAAGAGGTCATGGTTGTTCCCTGCCTGGAAGGTGTTCAAGGTCATGTTGGACGAGGCCTTGAGCAACCTGCTCTAGTGGGAGGTGTCCCTGCCCATGGCAGGGGAGTTGGAACTAGCAGTGGGGAGGAGCAGACCCATTCTGCAGATGGAGACCGAAGGTCACTTTTGTGTGGTCCTCTGTCTTTGCAGAAGAGCCCCTTGGGCTGTCTCGGGGTCCCTGGGCAGAGTGGACTGTGGTGGGCATACTGCTGTACCTCCTACGTGGTTCTCTGATGCTCAGGACCATTAGAACATGGCAGGAGAGGGGGTGGCCAGGGCAGACCAATATCTCTCCTGCAGAATTTGCCCTCTCAAAGGCACCTCCAAGGACAGCTGCTGTGTTACTGCTAGCCTGAACTCTGCTCTGGCCAGGTGGCTGACTGCCTGCTTCTCTTCTTCCTCCTTGGTCCCTCCCTTCCCAGTATATCTTTGTGGATGCCTTCGTGCCATACCTCTGGATCACCACTGACTTCTGCAACAATATTCAGGGCTTCTCAATTCCCTTCAGAGCAGCAGACCTGCTCCTGCACAGCAGGAACCCCAACCTTCTGCTGGGCTTTGACAGGTCTCATCCTAAAAAACAGGTGAGTGCTTCTGCTTAGATGGGAGAGCAGCGTCCTGCGTCCTGCCTCTGCCCTGCTGTGGCATTCATTCTGGCCTGTTACGTTCTCCACAATCCCTATGGCATGCTGAGAGCCACCCTGCTTTGCACCAGCACCCCCTGGGTTTGTGCTTTGGGACAAGAGAGACGTGGATCTGCTGGAGAGGGGCCACAAAGATGGCCTCTGCCAGAGGTCTGGAGCACCTCTGCTATGAAGACAGGCTGAAAGAATTGGGGCTGTTCAGTATGGGGAAGAGGAGGCTTTGTGGGGGAGCTGCATTTCAGTATCTAAAGGGGACCTACAGGAAGGCTGGGGAGTAACTCCTCTGAAGGGCTTGGAGTGATAAGATGAGGAGCAGTGGTTTGAAACTGGAGCAGGGGAGATTTAGGTTGGACGTCAGGAGGAAGTTCTGCACAGTGGGAGTGGTGAAATCCTGGAACAGGATTGCCAGGATTGCCATCCAGGTTGCCCAGGGATGTGGTTGAGGCCCTGTCCCTGCACGCATTCAAGATGAGTCTTGCTGTGGCCCTGGGCAGCCTGAGGTGTCTCTAGTCTGAGGTGTCCCTGGTCTGAGGTGTCCCTGCTGACTGCAGGGGAGGTTGGACAAGATGCCCTTTGAGGATCCCTTCCCAACCCAGTGCAATCTGTGAATCTGTGCTTTGGCCATCCATGGTGTCTGGTCTTGGACTGCTTGTGCAGAGCTGTCCCAAATCATCTAGGACACTTCCCCTGTGGATCAGTCTGCTTTCTATGGTGTCTGGAGGGGTGAGGATCAAGTACCTGCAGGATGTCCACCTCAAACATTTCCTCTCCCTTTCCCTTCATTTCTGCTGGTCCTTTATCCAGGCTGCTGCAGACTGCATTGATCTCCCTGACTTGCGGTCGTAACTCGCTGCCGAGTGCTGGCAGCTGAGGCAGGCCTGACCTCTGCAGTATTTCATGTGGGCATGTGGTTTGGCTTGGAGTCTTGCTTAACCAACTGCCTCTTGAAAACAAAACTTCTTTTTCCCCTGGAGCTACCGGGTAAAGATTGGCAATAATTACAGCACCTTCCAACAGGCAGCGCAAGCAAAACCTGAGGGTGAAACAGCTGCCCCCAGCATGTCAGTGGGGGACATCAGGCAGTCAAGCAGGGTACACATCAGGGTGCATACTGGGCACAGCTGATGCCTTTGCAAGGGGGACAAAGGTGTCTGGGAGGGACTGGCATGTTCATGGCTGCTGCTTTTGTTGGCACAATGAACAATGCTGTCACTCCTTTTGACCTTTGCCATGCTGATGCCTGTGGATCTGCAGCAGCAGTGTGTCGCTGTGCTTGGGCTTGTGGTGGCCTCTGAGGGGGAGACTCAGATATTGACCCTTGCTGTAGTGTTCCACAAGTGTGTCAGAACAAGTTAGTTTTGTTTCTGAGCTGATGTAGAACCAGGTGGATCGACAGAGGGTGGGAAATGCCTGCAGAAGACTAAGAGGGAGTTTTCCCTGTTGGGGTTATTCTCCTGCAGCTAGGAAGATTGCTGTTCCTTCAGGCAGCTGCCACATAAAGAGAAGTCATCAAAGGAGATCATAGTTCTGTGACAGATGTAGGTCCATCCTGCTTCTGCTGCCAGAGGTTGTGTCTCTTGAAGGGCTGGGTCTGTTTGGTTGCCCAATCCCACTGGCATCTCTCACTTGTTGTTGCAGCTCTGGAAATCAGATGATTTTGGCCAGACCTGGATAATGATTCAGGAACATGTCAAGTCTTTCTCTTGGTATGTACCCAGCTCCTGTCTTCTCTCTCTTCTCGCTTCTTGCCTCATCATCTGCCACACACAAACCAAGGGTCTGGTACCAAAGTGAGCTCCAGCCCCCTGTTGTCCTTGCCCATGGGGGTACCTGACACAGGTACCTGTGGGCGCTCTGCATCGCCCCCGGTTCCTGTTTGCCCAGTGCATCTCTTGACAGGGCTCCTGCTCCTTGGTACCTGCTGCTGTCTGCATTGCTCTGTGGGTGCTGAGATAATGCCAGCAGCACCTTTTATGTTCCTTCAGGGGAGTTGAGCCCTACGATGAGCCCAATACGGTGTACATCGAGCGGCATGAGCCTTCTGGGGCCTCAACTATCCTTCGCAGCACTGATTTCTTTCAAAGCAGAGAAAACAAAGAAATAATCCTGGAAGAGGTTGAAGACTTCCAGCTGAGGGACAAATACATGTTTGCAACAAAGTCTGTGGTAAGCAGCACACAAGCGAGGCACGGGGCAGTCGTTGGTGCTTGGCTACAGCACCACTTCAGCAGGCTGGGCAGAAGTAGGTCAGGCTGCAAAGTGCTGGGACCTGGGAAAAAGCAGAGGATGCCTGGGAAAACCAGTGAGGCAGGGGATGGAGAGGTGGGGGGTGGCATGGGAAGGGAGGATGTGGCTCAGCAGCTCGGTGGTTAGCAGGCCGCTTGTCAGAAAGGATTATCATCAAACATGGCCTGGGTTCAAGTAGCCTAATGTGCTCTGTCCTGGAAAGAAAGCTGGATTTTCGGCTTGCTTCCCTAAGAAAAGAGGATGCAGAGGAGCAAGAATGATCTTTTGGTCCCTCTGCAGCCAGACCAACCCTATGCTTGTTACAGCTGCTGGCCCATTTCAGACAAACCTGAACGAAAGCTGAAAGCATTTCTGCTTTTCACCAGGGCAGGTCCTTTCTAGATGATCAGGGACCTGCCAGCAGAGGGGCAGGCTCTATTCCTTATGGGTTTTGAGGAGCAGTTCTCTTTTGAGAAGCTGTGAGCTTTCCTCCAGTTCTGCAGCCATTGAGTGTGTTTTCATGGGCAACCTTTGCCATTTAGGGGTGATGTAGGGTGTTCTAGGCAGTAAGCAGTGAGCCCTCAGGAGGCCAGTGTTGTCCCACGCTGCCAGGGGATGTCTTTGTAGAGCACCCTCAGTCTTCTCTTTTGCAGGCAGTGCGGCCTGCCCCTCTTAGGGCTCATCCCTTTGGCTCCAGGCCTGATCTGAAACCTGCTGTGGTTTGCAAAAGATTTTATCTTAGGCTTGCTGTTGTAGCTGGGTGAAATACTGGGGGTGGTCTGTGTCTCTACAGAGAAGCCACCAGGCTTGGGCAAGCAGGCTTCTGAAACTGTGAAAGCAGCTTTCGGTCAGGACCTTTCCAAGCATGACTTCAGCCTGGGGATTCTTTGAGTTGTTTCTGCTTCTGCAGAGCTCCTGAGTCACAGGGCCCACCCCCATGCTTTCACCTGCAGCTCTGGTGACTGGTGTTACACTGAACAACATTAAAATCACCCTTCTTCTGTGCCGAGGCAAAGATCAGTAGGAAGCTCAGAGACTGAGAGGGACACTGGCCCAGCTGCAAACCCCTGATTTGGAAGGGATGTCCCCAGATCTGGAATTGGACACTTGGGTCAGCCCTTGACCACAGCAGGAGCAGCACTGGCTGCGTGGCAGAGGCACCCAAGACTCTGACTCCAGCTCCTTTCCGTGGGAGGCATGGTTGCTTAGCTATACAGAGCCTGGGGAAATCAGGCTGCTTATTTTTGGAGCCTAGATCTGGGTTTAGGTTCTTCCTGTTAGCTTCCTGTATGAAATAGGTTGCCCACAGCTTTTGATGCTTTTGGTTTCCAGCTGGTAGATTTAAGTTTGCACAAGTCATTAACAATTGGATGGAAAGGATGGACTGCTGTGCAGAAAGAGAAGGGCTTAAACCCAGCCTCCTTCTACCTGACTGGCCAGCAAGGGCAGTTTCTCTCCTTGCTTGATGTAAATCAGAAGTCAGTCCTAGGCAGCTGCCATGCTTTGCCTGCATGCAAGGGAGGGTGAAGTCCCAGGCAGGAGGTTTGCGGGTTGCCTTTTGGCTACCGCTGGAGATGAAGGTGGTTTCAGGGTCAGGAGCTGCTCCTAACGTCTCCCTGTGCTCTGCTGCAGCGTTTGCTGGGCAGCTCACAGCCCTCTTCGGTCCAGCTCTGGGTTTCCTTCAACCGCAAGCCGATGCGCGTGGCACAGTTTGTAACCAAGCACCCAATTAAGGTAAGTGCTGCTTTCCGAGAAGAACTCTCTCCCTCTTCTGCCAAGGAGGCCTTCAGATGTCAGCAGCACTTTTCCTGCCTTCCCTCACACGTGGTGGGAGTTGGAGCTAGGAAGGGACCTCATCTGACCCCACTCAGGGGGTTTGGCTGAGCAGCAGCTCGTGTTAGGGTGATCCTGTGGTTCATGTGATGGTGCTTTACTCAAGCCATTCCTGCCTGTGGAGAAGCACAGGAGTATGTCCTGTGCTGGATGTGAGGCTGTCCAGAAAGAGACATTGGCTTCCTCCCATGCTGCTGATAGAGGCTGGCAGCAAACCCCAGATACCCAGGGAAGAGCAAATGATCTCAGTGCTCTGTGCTTTGGCTCTGCTTTGGGGAATCTTACCTCATGGTGTGGGGTGCCAGGTTACTGAGCACATCTTCACTGCAGGCAGGGGAAGCACAGTGGGAGAGCCAGAGTCTGTGATCTGTGAAACAGACTTGCTGTGGTGTCCCCGGGCTGGTGGGGATGACAGAGAGCATGAGGATCACTCTTGACTTTCAGCAGAGCTGTGGGGCTGCTCCCAGCTGCAATGTGCCCTTGGCCTCGGTTGAGTCTGAGCAGAGAGCAATCCAGCACCAGTGAGGCTTGGCACCCAGTGCCGCTTCTGGGGGACTTTGCCAGTGAGTTGTGGTGGGCGGAGGGCAGAGGATAGCAGTTGCTAGAGGGGAAACACGAAAGTAAAAGCTAAAGGAAGAGTCTTAATTGCTAAGCAGAAAAACACCAATGTGTAGAAGGAAGAATAACTTTGAGTTATCTAAGAGGAAATGCTGGACTGGCCTGGATGTAAACCCTGCTTCTGTGCCCACATGTATGAATCCTGCTCGCCTGTCGTTGACATCCCAAAGGAATATTACGTTGCTGATGCCTCAGAGGATCAGGTGTTCGTCTGCGTCAGCCACGATAACAACCGGACCAACCTCTACATCTCGGAGGCAGAAGGCCTGAAGTTCTCCCTGTCGTTAGAAAATGTGCTCTACTACAGCCCAGGAGGAGCTGGAAGTGACACCTTGGTCAGGTAACGTGGAATGCACCTAACTGGCTGTGGTAAATAGGAACCTTAGCCAAAGCCTTTGTAGATGTTGGCTGTGGTTGACCACAGCGCTGTCCCGATCCATGGGCTTGACAGTCCCTCGGTGCCCAGATCCAGGGCGGCTGCAGCTCCCTGACCCCTTTGCATTTCCTTGCAGGTATTTTGCCAACGAGCCCTTTGCGGACTTCCATCGCGTCGAAGGCGTGCGGGGAGTCTACATTGCCACCCTGATCAATGGCTCCTTCAGCGAGGAGAACATGCGCTCTGTCATCACCTTTGACAAGGGGGGCACCTGGGAGCTGCTGCAGCCCCCGGCGCAGACGCGCTATGGGGAGCAGATAGACTGTGAGGTAGCACGGGGCAGGAAGGGGCAGGGGGGCAAGAGCGGGAGAAGCCTGCGGCGAAAGAGGCTGAGACGGCAATCCCGGCACGAGGGAGTCCTTGCCCCCCCTTTCCAAGTGGAGAGGGATGGACTAGGTGGGAGGAGGGCATGGGTGAGTGGGGGGTGGAGGGCTGATGCCGCTGTGTTTTGCACTTCCAGTTTTCTCAGGGCTGCTCTCTGCACCTGGCCCAGCGCCTGAGCCAGCTGCTGAATTTCCAGCTGCGTAGGATGCCCATTCTGTCCAAGGAGTCGGCGCCAGGACTGATCATTGCCACCGGTGCTGCTTTCCTTCTTGCAGCTGTGGTGGGGGGGGACACGACTTGGGGGGCATTGTTGTCCAGGCGTGACAGCCTTGGCAGAATGCAGTTTGTGCATGCAGGTTACAAGAATGCAGGTCAACTCCATGTTTTGCTGCCTCTTCTCCCCGTTCAGTGATTCCAGCATCTATCTTGCTGGAAGCAGCAGCAGAGTGCTGTGAGAAATGCTGCCTGCTTTATTTGCATCCTCTTCCATGCTGCTGGGTTTCTTGAACACACAGAAATTCCTGTCTCTCTCGCTCTTGTACTGAGGAAAACATTTGCACATTTTCTTTGAGCACGCTTCTGGCCATAGGCTTTTCCCCAGCTGCTTTTAAGACCTGTAATGGTCTTACAATATTTGCTTTTGGGGGAATGAGTCTGTGTGAAGCATCAGCTCCTCAGTCACTGTCATTGTGCTCACAGATAAAAGTAGCTTAGAGGCGTCTGGCTTTGTTTTAAGCAATCATTTTGCCTTCCTGACAATTTCCCCCATTCTCCTAGGCTCCATTGGCAAGAACATGGGAAAGAAAACCAACGTCTATGTCTCAAGCAGTGCTGGAGCAAGGTGGAGAGAGGTAAGGCTCAAGGCTCAGTCCTGGGACCAGTCTTGTTCAACATCTTTGTTGGTGCCATGGACAGAGGCATTGAGTGCAGCCTCAGCAAGTTTGCCAATGACACCAAGCTGTGTGGTGCAGCAGACAGGCTGGAGGGAAGGGATCCATCCAGAGGGACCTGGACAGGCTGGAGAGGTGGGCACAAGCCAACCTCATAAGCTTCAACGAGACCAAGTGCAGTGTCCTGCATCTGGGTCAGGGCAATCCCAAGCACAAATCCAGGCTGGGCAGTGACTGGCTGGAGAGCAGCCCTGAGGAGAGGGACTTGGGAGTGCTGCTGGAGGAGAAGCTCAACAGGAGCCAGCAGTGTGCACTTGCAGCCCAGAAAGCCAACCAGAGCCTGGGCTGCATCAGGAGAAGTGTGGCCAGCAGGGCCAGGGAGGTGATTCTCCCCCTCTGCTCTGCTCTGCTGAGACCTCACCTGGAGTACTGCATCCAGTTCTGGAGCCCCCATTACAAGAAGGATGTGGAGATGCTGGAGTGTGTCCAGAGAAGGGCCACGAGGATGCTCAGAGGGCTGCAGCAGCTCTGCTGTGAGGACAGACTGAAAGAGTTGGGACTGTTCAATCTGGAGAAGAGGAGGCTCCAAGGTGACCTTACTGTGGCCTTTCAGTATCTGAAGGAGGCCTATAAAAAAGCTAGGGAGGGACTTTCCAGGATATCAGGGAGTGCCAGGACTGGGGGAAATGGAGCAAAGCTGGAGATGGGTAGGTTCAGGCTGGAGGTGAGGAGGAAGTTGTTGATCATGAGAGTGGTGAGAGGCTGGACTGGGTTGCCCAGGGAGGTGGTTTTGGCTGCATCCCTGGAGGTGCTTAAGACCAGGCTGGATGGGGCTCTGGCCAGCCTGCTCTAGGGTAGGGTGTCCCTGCCCATGGCAGAAGGGTTGGAGCTGGCTGATCCTTGTGGTCCCTTCCAACCCTGACTGATTCTATGATTCTGACTGATTCTATGATTCTTCTGCCTGTCAGCTCAGCCAAGTTGGTGGTGCAGCAAGTAGAATGTTGGCAGCAATGTAGCTAAGTGCTGTGCAGCCTTAAGGCATTAAAGGTCACCTCCATGCATGCATCCAGATGGAAGGTGATGAACATCCCTTGAGACCAAGGCAAAAATATCTTTAGATGAAGGCCTAGGTTGGCATGGAGGTGGGCTTCATGGTAAAGGTGGTGGGTTCAAATGCAAGAGAGCTCCTTCCTCTATGTCCTTGCTTCAACTAGCAGGACTTGCCTCTGGCTTGGAGCATCTTTTAGACTGGACTGACAGCCAGGGCTTTGTGTGTTGGAGTGGCTGGAGAGGCCCCAAGGTCTTCCAGAAGAATAAGAGGTTGCCCTTGGTTTGTGAGGAGTTTGATGCTGTTTGCTAAGTGGTGGTTCTGGTTTGTGGCAGCAGTTGTGGTCTGTCTGTGCCTCTTGCTGCGAGTGTAAGACAGTGCTTGGACATCTGCAAGCCATTTAATCCTGTGAATGAACGACCTCCTTCCCCTCCCCTAAGCACTGCGTGGTCTGGGTTAAGGGCTGGGCAGCTGCAGCCAAAGCCGACTGTGGTTCAGAGCTTGGCCCTCACTGAGAGCGGCTGCCTCTGAAATTCAGCTGGAGAGTGGCTGTGGGGAGCTGTGTGGTGAGACAGGAGTGCCCACAGCCTGCAAAGCTGAGGCTTTGGGGTGCCAGCCTCCCCTGGCTCGCAGGCAGGTTTGCATTGAAGTGCAATTAAAACGTGCTGAACACTGACCCGCAGTGAACAGTGCCAAGCTCCTGACTTCTTCGGGCCCTTTGTCTTGTGAGTGGAGGTGCAGAATGACCCAGCAGTGTAGCTCCTCAGCTGAGCAGCAGTAACACAACTCCCTTCTCTCAGCTTTGGCAGGCAGCAGAGTGAAAGGCTCTGTTGCTTTCCAGATCGCTGGTGTGATCTCACAGCACAGAGGAGAAAGGAACAATACATTCAGTGCCCCACCGAAGAACCTCCCCAAGTGCATTAGCATGTCCTGCTGGCAGTCAGGCACGTTTGTGCTTCCTCTCTTCATCCTGAGCTGCACTGGGCTCCCCAGATAGCACAGCAGAGGTGGTGGTCACTGAATAAATAGAACTGAGAGTGAATGTGGTGTACAAGAAACTTCCTTCTGTGAGGTGGATGAATGAACTGTCTCTGGGGCTTGTTTCTGCACTCCATGGCTCTTAGTGTCCAAAGACCAACATCTATCTGCAGGCCTAGGAAGTTCAAGCTGAGTGCTGGTAAAGCCTCACAGACATGGCAAAGAGCTGCAGACTGAGAGGGGGAGCGATGGACTCTGGTTTCATATTATTGTTCCACTGATTCTTTCCCTGCAGATGGCACAGGAAGAGTCTGAGTCTGGGGTGCAGTGCTGCTCTTAAACACAGCTGTACATTTAGGGGAACTGGGCTGGCTGCTCCTCTCTACAGGTGTCAGCCCATAAACACTTGAGTCTCTGGTGCCTCCAGGTACTTCACAGGCTCACAGGATGTTAGGGGTTGGAAGGGACCCAAATAGATCATCCAGTCCAACCCCCTGCCAGAGCAGGACCATACAATCTAGCTCAGGTCACACAGGAACACATCCAGACAGGCCTTGAAAGTCTCCAGAGAAGGAGGTTCCACAACCTCTCTGGGGAGCCCTTGGCTCAGCCCAGGTGAACTGAAACATTAACTCTGTCCAGGCAGGGTTCTGACCAAGTATGCTTTCCAGACAGGCTTTTGCCTTAATTTGGCACAGCTCTGAGGCACCTCTCAGCATCATTTCTCTTCCAGGCACTATCTGGACCCCACTATTACACCTGGGGTGACCACGGTGGCATTCTTGTGGCCATTGCACAAGGCACAGAGACCAACCAGCTCAAGTGAGTGGCAGGGGGGCAAGGGGTGGTGCTCAGGCTGGGGCTGAGAGAGTGCCCTGTGATGGGCAGCACCCAGCCCTGGCAGCTTTCCAACCTCCTTTCTCCAGGTACAGCACAAACGAAGGGGAGACCTGGAAGACCTTCACTTTCTCCGAGAAGCCAGTGTTTGTGTACGGCCTGCTGACCGAGCCCGGTGAGAAGAGCACCATATTCACCATCTTTGGCTCCTACAAAGAGAATGGCCACAGCTGGCTGATACTGCAGATCAACACCACTGACGTGCTGGGTAGGTTGGCAGGTGGCACAGCCATCGCTGATGCTGGCTGTGCAGGTGGCAGAGCCACCCTGTCTGCCGTGCAGCTTTGCGGGCTGCACACACTAATAAGCTCTTGCCTAAACCATCTTACCCCATGCTTCACAGCCTCAAGCAGCCTTGTGTGTGCAAGTGAGATCTTAACATACCCTCCCCAGGGGGCTGAGACTGAGGAGAGGATGTGGGAGAGGTTTTCCAGAAGCCCAAAGCAACCTAGAGCTCAGGCTATGACCCAAGCAATCAAATCCTCTCAGGCTTAGAGTCCCACTGACAAGGTGGGCACAGGAATACAAAGTGGGTGCAGAAGCACCTTTATTGCTCTTGCCCTCTGTCCTAATTTCCAGAAGGGACTCCAGAGAGATGCCCTCAAGTGCTGTTAGCAGGAGACAAACCACATGCCCCAGAAGTTAGGGCAGAGAGGGCACCTCCTGTGGGGGCTGTGGTTCTGCTATCCATACTTGGGTCTTCTGTCCCTCATGTCCACATGGATGTGGCTGCTGAAGGCACTCACATCCCCTGTGTTCTCCCCATATCCCTTCTCACCTCACTGAGGGATTTGTTGAAAAGGAAAGGGGGAAAAAAAGTCCTCCTGAAGGCTTGTGCCTATGAATGTTTTATAACCCGTTTCAGCTTTGATTGCAAGGCAGCATTTTAATCAAAGAGCAGTTAAAGCCAGCAGAGGAATTTGCTTGACTACAATTTATAACCAATTCCCTTGACGTGCTGTTGGAAGCGGATCTGTTTGGTAACCAGAACGACTTCATTTAAATGAGGCATCACAGATTCACTGTCACTGCCACAGAGCTGCTTGTTGCCTCCTGTCACCAAGTGCTGCTGCATGCTCAGAGATGCTTTCTGCTTTGCCTTTTCTCTCGGGGCAGCACTAGAGCCTGGCAGTCAGGGGGAAGCTGCTCGTTTTGTGCCATGGGTGGCAGGAGGAGAGAGGCAGTGGGCATCATAGTGGTGCATGGCTGGGTGCCAGCATGCCTGCTGCGTGTTGATGCCAAGATGCCAGCAGCTATGGCAAGAAGCTGAGGTTTGATGAAGCCCCTTGGAGACTGGGCTTGCTGCCTGGATCCTACAGCTGCCCCTGGGAGGCCTTTTGCACCTCCTCTGAGGGCAAGACTCTGCACCCCTTCAGTCCCTGGGGTGCAGTACTGATGCAGCCGTGGTGCTGCACTTTGTGCAGTGCTGGGCACGCAGCAACAGCGGAGACTAAGGAACATCTGCAGCTCTCATGGTTTTAAACCCTTGGTCTAGGGTGCCACAAGGACTGCACCTTTCTTTTACCCCAACCTTGTTGCTTCTCTTAGGGGTCCCTTGCACAGAGAATGACTACAAGCTGTGGTCACCCTCCGACGAGCGAGGCAATGAATGCTTACTGGGGCATAAAACCGTCTTCAAAAGGAGGACTCCTCATGCGACCTGCTTCAATGGGGAAGATTTTGACAGGCCTGTCATGGTCTCCAACTGCTCTTGTACAAGGGAAGACTTTGAATGGTAAATACCAATTAATCTCTTTTAGTCTGGATTGAAAGTCTGAGATTAATATCTGTGACCAATCGCTCAAAGTGAACAAACATCCAATTTACTTAGCTCTGTGTACTGCTGCTTGATTTTATAGCAAAGAGGAAACTAAATAGACTGAAAACATCCTTTCATTAATAACAGGGCATGAGACTTAATTAATGCCTTTAGAGCCTTTCAAGAGCCTGTGAAAGGTTCCATAGAAGAGCAAAGTATTGTTAATCCATCACCTTCTTTCAAGTCATGGTGGACAATTTCCCATCACATATAGAGATCCTCCACGGAACAGTTTTGTGAGCCTTTAGCTCTAGGGGTGCCACTGGCCCTGCTAGGTCATTTTTTCTGCAGTTTGCACGTTCTTAACACTGCACAGCTCTCAGGATTAGGAAACATGCTCTAGCAGTCTGTTGCAAAGGTTTGGGGTTAGAAAGTGAGCTGCTTTTCAGGGACTGGACTTTCAGCAGAGCTTGCAGCCAGACTGCTCAAGTGCTCAGTACATGCAGCTAAGGATGGGGGTCCAGACCTGCCTGTCTAGTCCTGAAACACTTGAGGCTGGCTTGTCACGAGCAGGCTGGTGGGATCTGATCTCTGCCACAGAGTTGCAAGCCTGGGCTCCCTGCAGAATCACATTGGTGTAACCTCTTTCACAGCATTTCCCACAGAACAGATGCACTGTAACTCCCATTTTATTACCAAGAGAAGCCAAGAGACAGACCAGTGACCCAAGCCAGCTAAGCAGGAGAAATGGGGCTTGTAGCCAGATTTTCAGGGCACACTGGCTGAGCTGTGCTTTGCTTCCTCACCTGCCCTAGTCTGCTCAGGCAAAACATTTACTAAGTATTCTGGAGACATCCTGGAGACAGGAACTGTCTGGCTACAAGCTTTTATTATTATGCAGCTAAATATTGCTAATGGACTTCTGAGAGACTTTGGGTTCTTAAAACTGCTATGCAAAACCAGAGCAGAGTAATAACATAGCATGGCTACATGGTTTTTCCCTTCTCCCCTGTCCCTCCTTACATCTCTTTTCTCCTTACAGTGATTTTGGCTTTAAACTGAGTGATGATTTATCGTTAGAAGTTTGTGTTCCTGACCCTGAGTTTGCTGGGAAACCATATGAGCCACCTGTCCCTTGTCCTGTTGGCTCCACTTACAAGAAGACTCGAGGGTATGTGTTGTACCTGGGAGGGTGACTTAATCTTCTGATGCTGAGATTTATCCTGTTAGTGATTGAAAAAAGCCCCAGAGGACCACAAAACCCATATGGCAGCAAGCAAATGACATGTTAGGTCCTATGTCACAACATCTGATCTCTAGCTAAACGCCAGCTAGCTGCTGCTGGTGGTGTGTTAACAGTTGCCATGAAACAAACTGCCTGGCTGTGTCTGTTGCAGCTACCGAAAGATCTCTGGGGACACTTGTACAGGTGGAGACATTGAGTCACGGCTTGAAGGGGAGCTGGTACCTTGTCCACTAGCTGGTGAGTATGAACAGCACTGATTCAGGCACAAGGGCTTTATTCAGCAAACCTTTGGCTGGTGTCAGAGGGATGACACACAGCTTACCAGGAGGTTTTCAAACAAAACCTCTGTCACAAGAAATGAAATCACAGAATCACAGAATATCAGGGGCTGGAAGGGACCTCAAAAGCTTATCCAGTCCAACCTCCCTGCCAGAGCAGGATCACCTATAGCAGATCACACAGGACACATCCAGGTGGGATTTGAATATCTCCAGAGAGGAAGACTCCACAGCTAACTGTTCCAGACTGTTCCACTGTTCTGTCACCCTCACAGTGAAAAAATTCCTCCTCGTGTTTGCTTGAAATTTCCAATGCCTCAAATGTCACTATGGGTTACAAATTCATCATCTCCTGTCCTGTCCAGGGGCCAGACAATTGCCAAGGGACCTGCTCAGTTGCAGCTTCAGCCTGCAGTGTAGAGGTCTCTCTCCTTCAAAGCCCTTGGAGCAGGCTGAGGGCAGGAACCCTCTTATCCCCATTGGATCCTTGCTGTAGCAGGCTTGAAAACAACCAGAAAGACAGGAGATCAAAGATATGCTCATCCTGGAGAATCCCTTGGGAAGGTACCACCCTAAGACAGGCCACCATATACAGGTGAATGATGACTGCCTGGGGCCAGAGTCGGGCAGAGGCTGCCCTTTAATCCTCTGTGCCTGCTAGACTTCACCCCTGTCCTTATTTCCTCCTCAAGCGTATGAAGCACTGAAGCAGTCTCGTGCTCCTCTGCTGCCAAGGTTATTTGCATTCTGCTCATTAGGGCTTTAATTTAATCTGCCGTCACGAGCTGCGTGATTAGCATGCTCCACACAGCAGCTCCAGAGCCAGCCTGAGACAGGGGAGAGGAAGGGCTGGCATGGCTGAACAGAGCCTCAAGGCTGCGGAGACGCCAGACCTGCCAGCGTCAGGTGTCCCCGCACCGACCTAAGGTGCAAAAGCCATTCCAGGTGCAAAACGTCCTGGTGGGTGCCTGGGGAAGCCTTTCCTCTGCTGGGATTCATACCAGTGTTGTGCTTAGTTTCCTCCTCCTTCAGAGCCTGACATGTCATTCACCCCTCTGAGCCCTCTCGAGCTATTGGGAGAGCTGTGTTAGCCACGCTGAGAAGGGCCCTGCCGATTGAAAAACAAACCTGCAGTCCCCAGCGGGCTGGGCTTTGAAGTGCTGTGTTCCCAGAGCGTTTGCTGATCATCCGCAGATAGGTGGTGGCTTGCACCATGGTAACACTTTCATGTACGGTATCTGTTTCGTATCTCCGTGTAATCTCATTAGGGATGCACAGCCAGAGTTACTTAACTGACATTAGCTTTACTCATTAATAGCATTATTGGACTTCAGTGGTGCTGTGCTGATGCCCGGGAGACTTTGTCCCGGCCCAGGATTCCGTTACTCTGGATTCAGTGCCATTTAGAAACAAAACCTGCTTTGGAATATGTACTGTGGTGCGGCGTCCCCTCGGACTCGCAGATTTACATCACTGTGAGCTTTCTGAGGCACAGCAGATCAGTATTTCGTTTCTAATTGGCAGCACACTAATGTGTGAAGAAAGGGGTCACAACAGCTTGTGCTGTCCTGACCTCCTCCCTCGGCTCCTGGAGCAAACAAGGGCCGCAGTGTGCTCCCGGACACGAGTGCGCGCAGGAGCTGTGTAAGGCTATTAGCCTGTTCTCATTAACCTAATCCCACTGAGACAAAGGGCCTTTGCCTCCCCTATGCTGAGGTGCTAAAATGTGTGGTCGGAGGCAAGAGAAAATACCTGGAATTCTCTTCTTGCCCCTCGAGTGGCCTAAACCGGCCAGAGATGCCTAAACAAGGCACTCCCTGTTCTTGCAGAGGAGAATGAGTTCATTCTCTACGCCACTCGCTACTCCATCCACCGCTACGACCTCGCCTCTGGTGTCAGCGAGGAGCTGCCCTTGGCTGGGCTGCGAGGAGCTGTCGCCCTGGACTTCGACTACGACCACAACTGCTTGTACTGGGCTGATGTCACCCTTGACATTATCCAGGTGAGCCAGAGAGAGGAATGGTGGCCACAGTGCCAGCTGCCCATCTCATCGCTGCCTCGCAGCGGGGGCGGCTGCTGCACATACACCCTGAACTACCCATGTTTACCTTGGGTACTCCTCCTCTCTGAGCCATCTGTTATGGCTGCTTGCACACCTGGTGGCCCTCACCTTGAGGCTGTGGAGGTTCCTCGGCTTCTAGTCTGTTTTTTCTTTTCTTTTTCAGCGTCTTTGTCTCAATGGCAGCTCTGGCCAGGAAATAATCATAAGCACCGGGCTGGAAACAGTGGAAGCTTTGGCCTTTGAACCCCTCAGTCAGTTGCTGTACTGGGTCAATGCTGGGATTCCCAAAATTGAGGTACAGCTATGGGCACCCGTGCTACAAAGAGGTGTCAGTGCATCTCTGGGACAGCCAGGCCCTAAGCTGGCTGCTGCCCTGCTGTCTCATGGCTGGTGGGGCCATGAGACCCCATGGTAAGCACCAGCCCTCGTCCCACATGCCACGTCACTGGATCTAAATTGCCACATGCCCCTTTATTGGATCTAAATGCAAACGGTGTATGGGAATGTTCAGCCCTGTGTACTTGAACCAGGGTCAGTTTGTGAGATGAAGTTGTGCAGTGGAAATGAGGGGGGAAAAAAAAGCAGCATCCATGCCCAGCATGTTCAGGCAGCATGGGGTACAGCCTGAGCACCACAACATCCATGCCCAGCATGGGGTACAGCCTGAGCACCGCAACATCCATGCCCAGCATGATTGGCCAGCATGGGGTACAGCCTGAGCACCACAGCATCCATGCCCAGCATCTTCAGGCAGCATGGGGTACAGCCAGAGCACCACAACATCCTCGGCCAGCATGGGGTACCGCCTGAGCACCACAACATCCATGCCCAGCATGTTCGGGCAGCATGGGGTGCAGCCTGAGCACCACAACATCCATGCCCAGCATGTTTGGCCAGCATGGGGTACAGCCTGAGCACCACAACATCCATGCCCAGCATGGGGTACAGCCTGAGCACCACAACATCTGTGCCCAGCATGGGGTACAGCCTGAGCACCACAACATCCATGCCCAGCATGTTTGGCCAGCATGGGGTACAGCCTGAGCACCGCAGCAGCCAGCCCTGCACCCAGGCAGAGCACATACTGATGAATGCAGCAGTCTGTCCTCCCTTGTCACCTGCCTCACAGGATATGCTCCCTGTGCCCATGGCAGCTGCCTTCCCTCTTGCCTGCACACACACACATCCCTTCTTGGTTTTGCTTTTGGTCCTAGGTTGCCAATCCAGACGGAGATCTGCGACTCACCGTCCTCAACTCCTCCATACTTGAGCGACCCAGAGCCCTCGCCCTGGCTCCCCAGGATGGGTAAGAAAGCATTGCACGCAGTCAGGTGCCATGGTGGTCTGTGGGGGAACCACACTGATACAATCCTTCCTTGCACCACTGCACCCATTAGAGGCAAACACAAGGAGGGTGCTGCGTGGAAGGCTTTGTGAGGCTTGGCCCTGAAGGGCATGATGAAGGGACAGGAGTGGTGGTGGGGTACAGCTCACAGTCCTGCCCTGTGTAGCCCATTCCTGCCATTCCATGCCCACCTAAGGCTCCAGCTGCCTTAGAGCAGAGGTCAGAAACTGGTTTGTGTTTTCAATTCAATTGCTGTTTCTTACCCATACCTACCTACTGGTAAACGGATCTGTTTTGCCAGTAAAACTGGTCTGGTCGGTGGGGAAAGCTGCAGCGATGCACGAGAAACTGAGCCACGCTCAAATTCAAGAGCCAGATGCAGGTTACATCTTCCTGAGTATGGTTTTGTTGCAGCTCCTGTGCTGCAAATGTAGCACTGCCAAACCTGGGCTGCTTTTAGCTGGCGTGTGCTGACGTGAAGCAGTTCAGCACAGGGTAACCTACGGCTGCACTCTCACCGCCTAACCTGAGGCTAAATCAGCCTCACTGTTGCTGCTTGTAGATCTGCTGCTGGGGTTCATTAGAATTGCAAAGAGCTCCTTCTCCAAAGGCAGGTCTTGTGAGAGATGTGGAATGTAAAGCATTCAAACCTCTGCTTCCTAACCTGTTTCCTTTTGATGAGCTGCTTTGTTCCTACTCCGAGTAACCCCTTTGCCTGGTGGCAGGCTGATGTTCTGGACAGACTGGGGAGACTCCAGAGCTGGCATCTACAGAAGTGACATGGACGGGTCAGCAGCTGGCTGCATCGTTTCGGAGGGTGTGAGGTGGCCAAATGGCATTTCTGTGGATGAGCACTGGATCTACTGGACCGAGGCCTATATGGACAGGATTGAGAGGGTTGACTTCAGTGGGCTGCAGAGATCTGTGATCCTGGACAGCCTCCCTCACCCCTACGCTATTGCTGTGTTTAAGGTATGTATGCAGTGACTCTGCTGTTGGCATGCGTTTCCATGGCATGCTTGCTCTGAGGTTGGTCTGTGGAAGAGACAGGTGGCAGGGGTGTGTTGAGCACGCTGGGTTTGGACCGTGGGAGTGGGTGTGATGCTTGCTTGCTTGCTTTCTGCTCCTGCCACGTTTCCAAAGAGCCCTGAAACGAGCAGCAGGTGCAGTTGAGACTGAGACCAACATTCACAAGATGCTAACTGTGCCTCATCAACTGCACTGTGCTGTCCTCCCCAGATTCTGCTGCTCCACAGATGACCTCTACTTCTCCTCCTGCTCAAATCCCAGTTCTGTTTTTCCTAATCTTCCTTCCCTTGGGTTGGGAAGACTTCACAGTCTCAATTGCCCTGCATATGTGGGTGGTTGGGGGTGGCTTAGTGCAGGTAACCACTGAAGGCCCTGGCAGTGCTAAGAGCAAAGCCTGTGTTTCAGAATGAGATCTACTGGAACGACTGGTCACAGCTAAGTATTTTCAGAGCATCCAAAACCAGTGGCTCAAGAATGGAGATCTTAGTTGGCCGATTAAATGGGATCATGGACATGAAGATCTTTTACAGAGGAAAGACAACAGGTAATGGCATGAGTGTGCAGAGGTTCCTTCGTGCCATTTCCACAGGTTCCCAGGCCACTGGGCCCTCCTGGCTTATATTTCATGAGCCTGAATATGTTCCTGCAAGATCTGAAGTGCTCAGGTGCCACTGTAAGGAATGCATTTCATGAGCAGTGCACCCAGCTTGTTGGTTGCCAGGCTCCCCATCTGGGACGGAGCCTGTTGGGCAGTTGGCTGTGGAGGCAGCTCACAGTTTTGGGGCACAAACCTTGGCCTTTCTGTGCAGGGTGCAGTGTGAGTGGAAAAAAGAGGAAAAAAAAGACTCTCAGGGCTGCACCTCCTTTGTCCTCCATCTAGTCATTAGTCTGGGCTGTGGCAAGGAGGCCCCTGCATGAAGAATCTGCTGAAAGCATTGGCTCCATTGTCAGATGGTTATAGGACCATCAAAGGGCTTTGCCAGTCCGAGACCTGCAAGAGAATGGGAGGACGTTTAAGGCACTCGATCCTGGAGCAGATGGCTCTGTGTGTTTCTAAGGCCAGCCTCAGCACTGCTGCAGAGCTGGCTCCTAACAGGGGTGTGAACCCCAAGCCTGGGATGGCAGATAGAGCAGGGCTTCCTGCCGCATCTCCAGCTCTGTCTTGACAGTGTCCTCTTCCTCTTTGCCCTTGTGCCAGGGGAGAATGCCTGCATCAGCAAGCCCTGCAGCCTGCTCTGC
The DNA here is from genome assembly GCA_013400475.1 of Tricholaema leucomelas. NCBI lineage: Eukaryota > Metazoa > Chordata > Aves > Piciformes > Lybiidae > Tricholaema lacrymosa > Tricholaema leucomelas. The sequence continues at coordinate 180,699 of WAAF01010450.1, read as the reverse complement.
CTGCCCAAGTCAAACAACGGCAGGAGCTGCAAGTGCCCTGAGGGGGTGTCCAGCACTGTGCTGCCCACAGGGGCAGTGAAGTGTGACTGTCCTCATGGCTACATCATGAAGAACAACACTTGCATAAAGGAAGGTAAACCCATGCTTGGTTCTTGCTGCTGCTTTATGTTGGGAGGAGGTTTTTACCTTTCTGAAAGGTCAGCACGACCTCTCCACTGCCCTTTGTGGGAGGAAGAGTACAGCCTGTCTTCTGAGAGCGCCTCATGCCAGCCTGGCTTTGTTTTCCCCTTTGCACCAGAAAACACGTGTCTGCCCAACCAGTACAGATGCTTCAATGGCAAGTGCATAAACAGCATTTGGCAGTGTGACAACGACAACGACTGTGGGGACATGAGCGACGAGAAGAACTGCCGTAAGTGTCCTGCCGTGCTGCTCACCCCACCCGCGTTAGATCCCTGCTGTGTCTGCACTGCACCCGAGCCCCTGGGCCGTGCTCCCTTGAGTCAGTGAGCAAGAGGTGCTCTGGGAATGCAACTCATCTCCTTTGGTAGACATCCCAAGCTGGTCAGATGAGCTGTGTCCTGCAAGGGCCAATGTTTCCCCCTTGATGCCCTCACATGAGGATGTCTGAAATTCGGAGAGACTGATGCCAGCTCTCGGGCAAGGTCAAGTGTTTGTCCCTTGGAGTGATTGTTCTGAGGCTCACTGAGGGCACAGACAGTCTTGTGGGAAAGAGTGCAGATAGAAAGTGACTTTCTGTCTGGGGTGTGTGGACCTGTTGAGCTGATCCCCAGAGAGATGGCTAAATCCTGTCTGCTTTATGCAGAGTGCCTAATAATGTCACTAAAATACAGTAGTAGCCCCTCGGGCTGCACTGACAGCAGCTTTCAGGACCTGCCCCTCTCCCTCCGCTCTCCTGCACCCTCAGACAGCAGGAACCATTTTCTAACCACCGCTTTCACCTTCTCCTCTCCCTCCCTGCTGTCTCAGCCACCACCGTGTGTGATGCCGACACCCAGTTCCGCTGCCAGGGCTCGGGGACCTGCATTCCACTGTCCTACAAGTGTGACCTGGAAGATGACTGTGGGGATAACAGCGACGAAAGTCACTGTGGTGAGTGCCCTCAGTCAGACCTGCAGCCCTGTGCTCTGCAAGGGCAGAGAGCTCAGCAGTGTTTTAGGGCAGGATGCTGCTCACAGGCACTGCTTTGCTTGTTTATCCTGCTTAACAGCTGCCTCTCACATCATCTACTGGGTACAGGGGATGAGGGACAGGAGATGAGAGTGAGGCCGTGCTCTATTTCTCCCCCTTGTTGTGGTCCGGCAGGGGCACTTCTGTGCTGTTATTGTCCATCTCTCCCACTCTGCTTGGCTGCTGCTGTGACCTGACCCCAAGTATTTGGTAGAGAATATAAGCAGACCTTGAGCAGCTGCCCATGGTGCCGTGTTTGTGGCCATCCATCTCCAGCTTAGGCAGTCGAGAGAGGTGGACTGCTGAATGGAAGGAAGAGGCTGGTAGTCAGCAGAAGTGCTCTTGATCATTCAGGAAACCATTCTTGCAAGATGAGTCTGCTTTGCAGGGCTATCTAGTCTGTCACTTCTGATACCAGCCTCCTCCTCTCATCCCATGTGAAACTTTTTCTCCTCCTTTTCCCTGGCCGCATCTGAACCAGGTGTGCTTGTTTGCAGAGGCTCACCAGTGTAGAAATGATGAGTTCAGCTGCAGCTCAGGGATGTGCATTCGCCTCTCCTGGATGTGTGATGGTGATAACGACTGCAGGGACTGGTCTGATGAAGTGAACTGCACTGGTAAGCACTTGGATGCGATCGATAATCTTCTGTTGCAGGCACTCCTTACTTGTAACCTGAAGTGCAGTCAATGTCTTGTGCCTCAGTTTCCCTGCCAGTTAGCTGAACCACCCAGCAAGGCAGCCAGGCAGCTTGCAGCTCAAGGTGGTGTCGTGCTCTGAAAGTGGAAGGTTTCCTCACTCCAGTGCCTTCAACAGGCTTCGGGGCTCACTGTACATTTGCTGACAGCTTTGTGGTGCTCATGCAGTGACCCAGCTTTGCCTTGGACTTGCAAGATTGCACTGACAGGCAAGCCTTGCTGTGTGAGGGCCACGGGGCCAGCCACCTTCTGTGTACCAGCAAGCAGTGGCTGTGCCTCTCAAGCTCCCTTGAATGGGGGGAATGGGTCTGTGGCTGCCAGTCAGCCAGGGGAGTCGTCTGTGCTGAAGGGACTTCGTTGTTGCACAGACAGCAAACAGGCCATGTGTGCATTGATAATGTTTACGGCTTGAACTTTGACCATTTTATTGCCACTAAATCCACTGCAGAAAGCAAGCAGATTTCGTTAGGGGGAGTGGGTCCTCTCCTGGGCGGCCTCAATTCCTCTGTGGGTTTGGAAGTATAAAGAGAGTGTCATGAGTATGGAGTCACACATGGAAAATCTGCTCTTGTTTTCACCTACAACTCATATTGATGCAACCTGGTTGCCAGAAAGAGATTTGGTCCTAGCTTATGCCTCTCATGCAGCAAGTCCTACACCCGTAAGCCTCACTCTCTGTTTGCCTTTGGGAGTTGCAACACTTAACCGTCCCTTGGCACTGCAGTGTGAAATTGGTGTCCCTCAGCAGTCTCTTGCCAAAGTTTTTATCTCCTTAGGAAAGCCAACACATAACAATGGATTGGCCCTTTCCATTTAAAACGAACAAAAATACCTAAAAAATCCAATCAAGCCAAAAACTTCATGTTTGCAGGAGAAGAGAGTTCTGAGAGTAGGCAGCACTTAGTCCATCAGTGAAAGGCTCTCTACAACTACCTGAAAGGAGGTTGGTGTGAGGTGGGGTTGGTCTCCCTACTTCTCCCTAGTATCAGGTGATAGGATGAGGCACTTAGTGCCACGGTCTAGTTGATTGGATAGGGCTGGATTGGATGATTTTGGAGGTCTCTTCCAACCCTGCTGATTCTGTGATTCTATGAAATAGCCTGAAACTGTACCAGGGGAAGTTTAGGTTGGATATTAAGGAAAATTTCTTTACTGAAAAGGTGTTCAGGCATTGGGACAGGCTGCCCACAGGCTGCCCAGGAAGGTGGTGGAGTCACCATCCCTGGAGGTGTTCAAGAACCGTTTGGTTGTGGCACTCTGGGGCATGGTTTAGTGGCCATGGTGGTATTAGGCTGATCGTTGGAATTGATCTTAGAGAACTTTTCTAACCAAAACGTTTCTGTGTGTCTGTAAGATCATACTTGTAGAGCAATGCACAGGATACTTCCAGGTAAAGCAGTGGTTTCCATACCATGTGGCTGAGATTTGATGTGCTGATGGGGTTAGGAGAGCCCTGGGGACACCAGCAGTAGCTTTGCTCCGTCTGCATCCTTCAAGCTGCTGGTACAGACAGTGGGACTAGCTGCTGTCCTGGGCCTCTGACACAAGGAGCTAGGGAGATCCCTTTCATAGAATCACAGAATCAACCAGGATGGAAGAGACCTCCAAGATCATCCAGTCCAACCTAGCACCCAGCCCTATCCAATCAACCAGACCATGGCACTAAGTGCCTCATCCAGGCTTTGCTTGAACACTTCCAAGGATAGTGACTCCACCACCTCCATGGGCAGTCCATTCCAATGCCAATCACTCTATCTGCCAACAACTTCCTCCTAACATCCAGCCTAGACCTCCCCCGGCACAACTCAAGACTGTGTCCCCTTGTTCTGTTGCTGGTTGCCTGGGAGAAGAGACCAACCCCCACCTGGCTACAACCTCCTTTCAGGTAGTTGTAGACAGCAGTGAGGTCACCTCGCCCCTGTGGCATTTGCTGTGCCTGGAGCGCAGAGGGTTTAGAGCGTGGCGCTGGAGATGCCAGTCGTTAGCAGCTGGAGATGCCAGTCGTTAGCAGCTGGAGATGCCAGTCGTTAGCATTCCAGCTGCGTGGCTCTAGGAGAAGGTTTAATTTATATTGGTATCACTTATCTCTCTTACGAGTTTCTCCAGAGAGAATTACTCAGGAAAGGAACCTACTTGAGAGAAGCCTATCAGGTTTGTAAAGCCCAAAGTTGGAATTATCTAAGAGGATCACAGTTAGTGGAGAAACATTTCATTTGACTCCACCGGCTGCAATTACAGCTCTTATCTGAAGTAATTACATTTCACACTGAATACCTAATAGAATATTACTGCCACCAGATTCTGCTCTTTGGAAATATCTGCCAGTGCATGTCACTCCAGCTTCAAATTCCAGAGCATGCAGTTTAATTAAGTTGAACATTGCTTTTCTTCTCAGTCAGGACGAGGCTGAGGAGCGGTATTTGGCTGGGAAATGACAACGCAGAGTAGGCTCCAACCAAGATACGCCACAGGCAGATAGTTTCTTGATGGGAGCGTGGGCAGGCAGTGGTGCCCTGTGCTCAGGCATTGCCCCCTGGCTCTGATTTCAGCAGTATACCACACCTGCGAGGCCTCCAGCTTCCAGTGCCACAACGGCCACTGCATCCCGCAGCGCTGGGCCTGCGACGGCGACGCCGACTGCCAGGATGGCTCCGACGAGGACCCTGCCAACTGCGGTAGCGTGCGGAGGGACCTCTGCCATGGGGCGGGAGGGGTTGCTGCACGCTGGCTGAGGTTGTGCTGGTTTGAGGCTAAGTTTTACTGAGAGAAATGAAATCCTTAGCTGTGAGAAGAAAGGGGGGAAAAAACCCAACAGTAATCCATATCCCTCAGTTTTCTGCTGGGAAACACAACTTGTCAAAATAGGGATGAGAGGTCGCCTCTGAGTGGGGGGAGCCTGGAATGGATTGCCCAGGGAGGTGGTTGAGGCCCCATTAAGGCCAGGCTGGATGAGGCTGTGGGCAGCCTGCTCTAGGGTAGGGTGTCCCTGCCTCTGAGCAGGGGGGGTTGGAACTGGCTGCTCCTTGTGGTCCCTTCCAACCCTGACTGATTCTATGATTGATTCTCACACACTTCTTATCTCTCACTTCGGGCTGTGCCTTCTCTCTGGCAGTCTGGTGTCTGTGGCTGACTCTGCCTTGAATTCTCTACTCTACCTAACACCTTTTTCCTCTAACCTCCTTGGGTTTTTTTGGTATCTCACCTCAGATCTCCAGATTTATCACATGAGATATGTGGGTTGACCTGGTTGTTTCTGAAGGGAGGGAAAGAGGGAAGGGGGTTTGGGTCAGGAGCCCTCTTGGGGACTCTAATTGTTTCTGGGAGGGGTATTGTTTTTCTGTATTACTTTTAGTTTGTATATAACTGTATGTTTTTGTGTTTATCTGCTTGTACATTATGCTAAGCTGTAACTGTAGCTTCATTCTTCATTTCCAACTGGGCTGAGTCTAGTCACAAGAGTGGGGGGTGAGTAACACCCAGACTGTCACATCATTATTTTGGCACCCGATGTGGCTGCAGCAAGCTCAGAGGGACGATTCACAGATTGTATTGGGTTGGAAGGGATCCTCAAAGGTCTTGTCCACCCCACCCTGCAGTCAGCAGGACACCTCCAACTAGATCAGGCTGCCCTGGGCCACAGCAAGGCTGATCTTGAATATTTCCAGGTGTGATGGTTTGGAAATTACCTGCCCTCTCCCCCACTGTTATGAATTCATCCAGACTAGACTCAGCCAGCTGGAAGTTAAGGAATGAAGCTTTGTGTTTGTATCTTAGCACAACATCCAAGCAGAGATTTACAATCTCTACAGCTAGAGACAGAAATAGACAACTTAAAAGTAATACAGAAACACAACAGCCCTCCCAGAAACCAGAGTGCCCAGGAGGGGCTCCCAACCACCCTTCCACCTCCTTTCCACCCCTCTACCTTATCCCAGAGTCTGCCTTACATGCAAGGTGAGTTTGGAGGATAGGCAAGGAGGGTTAGAAGCAGAAGGATTAGTTACACAGAAACAGCCCAGAGAGAAACACAGACTCAGACAGACGGAGACACACACACACACTCTGTCTTATCTGTGTTTGTGTTCTTGTTTTTGTACATCTCAGCAAGCCTATGAGTGAAGGAGCCATCACCATTGTTTTCTTTTCACAGCCTATGATCCAGTTTTTCTCACTAAAATATTCCAGTTAGCCTCAAACTAGCACACCAGGGATGGGACCTCAACCACATCCCTGGGCAACCTGTTCCAGGATTTCACCACTCTCACTGTGAAGAATTTCCTCCTAATGTCCAACCTAAACCTCCCCTGCTCCAGTTTCAAGACATTGCCCCTCATTCTATCACTCCAAGCCCTCCTAAACAGTCTTTCCCCAGCCTTCCCATAGGTGCCCAAGAGCAGGCAGACACAGGGAGAAGGCAACTGGGGCTGTGCTGTGGCTTTTTGTAGCCAGATAAAGACAGCTTTAAAAACAAAACCAAACCACCAGACACCTCCCCCCAATTCTGAATTTCAGAAAAGAAGTGCAATGGCTTCCAGTGCCCAAGTGGCACCTGCATCCCAGCCAGCAAGCACTGTGATGGCATCAACGACTGCTCTGACGCCTCTGATGAGCAGCACTGTGGTGAGTACTGGGGCCATGGGGAGCTGGTGAAGCCCTGGCAGTGAGGGCTGACGGCCTTCACGGTCTGCCAAGCCTATCTCTGTCTCACTGGGAGAAAAGCCCTGCTGAGATAATGGGAAAGCCTTAGTTAGCATTCCTGAGCCCCTGGGAAATCAGCTGGTCTGCAGATGTCAGCAAAAGGCACAGTAGGCAGGGCTGTGATGGACAGGGAGGGTGTGCTGTCAGGAGCTGTATTCAGGGAGGTGACCAAACCCTTCCTGACATCTGTGCCAACCTACCTGCTCCCCAGTGTGTTACCTGGCCAGGGCAGCCTGAGCTCAAGCAATTGGTGGTGGAAGCTTTCTGTAACTTCCTCAAATCCAGCTGCTGCACTCAGGTCTGTGCAGATCACAGTGAGTGGCATTCCTGCTGCCTGCCAAGGACAGCAGAGATGCCATCCCCTCTCCTGCTCACCTGCCTTTTCCCCAGAGCCTCTGTGTACACGCTACATGGATTTCGTCTGCAAGAACCGACAGCAGTGCTTGTTCCACTCCATGGTGTGCGATGGCATCATCCAGTGTCGAGATGGATCAGATGAGGATGCCAACTATGCTGGCTGCTGTAAGTGTGATCCTGTGCATCTTTGTGAGAGGAGGGTTGGATAGAGCATGAAACCAGAGGCACAGAGAGCAGAAGGCCCTTGCCTGGGTATTAGAAATCTGCCAGATCTCCTAAAAGATGCCTCTGGACTGTAGTGCTCTACTTGTAAATCCGTGATTGCCTCTGAGTGTTCTGCTTCTGTCCTCCTCAGCAGTAAGCTTCCCTCAAAGCTTTGCTCTTTTCACTAAATCTCTGATGTCTCTCTGTGCTTCCCTGCAGCCCAGGACCCCGAGTTCCACCGGACCTGTGACCAGTTCAGCTTCCAGTGCCAGAATGGGGTGTGCATCAGCCTGGTGTGGAAGTGTGATGGGATGGATGACTGTGGAGACTACTCAGATGAAGCAAACTGTGGTGAGCAGTACCTCAAGGTCTCTTATCACCATAGCTCCAGCCTTCTTTGAGTTCCAGTAGCACAGAGTACACTTGTCTTAGAATCATAGAATCAACCAGCATGGAAGAGACTTCCAAACTCAGCCAGTCCAACCTAGCACCCAGCCCTGGCCAATCAACCAGACCATGGCACTAAGTGCCCCAGCCAGGCTTGGCTTCAACACCTCCAGGGATGGTGACTCCACTGCTGCCCTGGGCAGCTGCTTGAGAACTTCCTCCTAACATCCAGCCTAGACCTCCCTTGGCACAACTTGAGACTGTGTCCCCTTGTTCTGTTGCTGTTTGTGTGTGTAGCATTCTGCTTGCACCTCGCAGGGTGTCATACATGGAGACCAGTAGCATTTTCCTCATCTTACAGGTAGGGTAACTAAAGCACAATGAAAAATCCAATACAGCTGGCACATACTGTGCTTGCCTAAGTCATATGTGACCATATTTACTCTGCAGATTCCCAGCCTGAAGCAGACAGGCAGTTTGCAGCCAAACTCAATATTTACTGCTGTTCCCTGGGTAGCTGTAGGAGCTCTACCCAGCCAGACAAAGCAGCTATGTCTTCATTTCAGAGTTGCAGGGTTTGCTTCCCCATTTCTGCCATGCTCTGTTTGAATTTTGCTCTGCTTCTAAGATCATAGGCATTATCTGGCCACAAAGCACTCAGCGTGCAGACAGTTGGCAACAAGAACGAGGGTGAAAAGGAAGGACCCTGCCTGTGCTGTTCTGGCAAATGGAGTGGTGCTCTCTGAGCTAGCTGTACACTCTGATGCTGAGCTGTGTTGAAGATTGGTGAGATAACACTGAGGCTGATAGGTATCTCTTGTCCTTGTCAGAAAACCCAACAGAGGCCCCCAACTGCTCCCGGTACTACCAGTTCCAGTGTGGGAATGGGCACTGCATCCCCAACCGCTGGAAGTGCGATGAGGAGAACGACTGCGGGGACTGGTCGGATGAGAAGGACTGTGAGGGTAAGGACACAGGGCACACTCATGGGAGTCTTGGCCAAGGCTGGGGGCTGGCACATGGAAGGACCACTCAGCATCTGCTGCAGCCTCCGTGGCTTCAGGTTGCCCCCATGAATGAGCTGTGTGGGGGCAATTCACCTTTTCACTCTGTGTTTTTGGGAAGTCCTGATTAAGAGCTGTGCAGATAGCACACAGGTCACAGATCTCAGGATGTCAGGGGGTGGAAGGGACCCAAAGAGATCCAGTCCAACCTGCCTGCCAGAGCAGGACCATGCAGTCTAGCTCAGAGCACACAGGAACACATCCAGACAGGCCTTAAAAGTATCCAGAGAAGGGGATGCCACAATCTCTCTGGGCAGCCTGTGCCAGTGCTCTGGGACCCTTCCAGTCAAGAAGTTCCCCCTTGTGTTGAGCTGGAACCTCCTGTGCTGCAGCTTCCATCCATTGCTCCTTGTCCTATCCCAGGGAGCAAGTTAGCAGAGCCTGTCCCTGCCTCCTGACCCCCAGCCCTCAGATAGTTATAAACATTTATTAGATCCCCTCTCAGTCTTCTCTTCTCCAGACTAAGCAGCCTCAGGACCCTCAGCCTCTCCTCATCAGGCAGTGCTCCAGTCCCCTCATCATCCTTGTAGCTCTCCCTTGGATTCCCTTGAGCAGATCCCTGCCCCTCTGAAACTGGTGAAACCATTGAGCCTGCAATGCTTTACCTGCTCCCCATTTCCCACTGCTGATAGCAGCTCTCATTCTGCTGGGAAAAGCACAGCTTAGAGCCCATGTAGCAGAGGAGGCCTCTCAGATCAGCTCTGAATGGTGTACTTTTAGGTTCTCCAGTTCACCCCATCACTACCTCGACCCCACCGACGTGTTTACCCAATCACTTCCGCTGCAACAGCGGTGCCTGTATCATGAACAGTTGGGTCTGTGACGGCTACAAGGACTGCACCGACGGCTCTGACGAGGAAGTCTGCCCCACTACACGTAAGCTTTAACCTTAGCCCTTCCCTTGTTCTTTGGCATCACATCTGCAAGCTCTGCCAGCCTTTCAGTCTCAGTTTTAACAAGTTCAAGTGCCAGGCTCTGCGCTTTGGCCACAGCAACCCCAAGCAGCACTACAGGCTGGGGACAGAGTGGCTGGAGAGCAGCCAGGCAGAGAGAGACCTGGGGATGCTGGTTGGCAGCTGAACATGACCCAGCAGTGTGCCCAGGTGGCTAAGAAGGCAAATGGCATCCTGGCCTGTGTCAGGAATAGTGTGGGCAGCAGGACCAGGGAAGTCCTTCTGCCCCTGTACTCGGTGCTGGTTAGGCCACACCTTGAGTGCTGTGTCCTGTTCTGGGCCCCTCAATTTAAGAAAGATGTTGAGGTGCTTGAACATGTCCAGAGAAGGGCAGCAAGGCTGGTGGGGGGCCTGGAGCACAGCCCTGTAAGGAGAGGCTGAGGGAGCTGGGGGTGTGCAGCCTGCAGAAGAGGAGGCTCAGGGCAGACCTCATTGCTGTAGCCAGGTGGGGTTGGTCTCTTCTCCCAGGCACCCAGGGACAGAACAAGAGGACACAGCCTCAAGCTGTGCCAGGGCAGGTTTAGGCTGGATGTTAGGAAGAATTCTTCAGAGCAAGAGCGATTGGCATTGGAATGGGCTGCCCAGGGAGGTGGTGGAGTCGCCATTCCTGGAGGTGTCTAAGAGGAGGCTGGATGAGATACTTAGTGCCATGGTTTAGTTAGTTAGAAGGACTGGGTGATAGGTTGGACTCGATGATCTCAAAGGTGTTTTCCAACCTGGTTAATTCTGTGGTTCTGAGTGTCACCAGATTACAGGGCTAAGTGACACTGTGGTGTAAAAGGCCACTGTCTCCTCTCTCCTGTGGGTCAGACCTTCTGCCACCTGCCAGGACACTGCTCCAGCTTCACGTGTGGCATCAGTTACTGCTGCAGCAGATGCCTGCTCCAGTGTCACATCTCAGACTGTGCTGGGTCATGGAGAGCAGGCCAGCAGAGTGGGTTTCCAGCCCAACGCCTATGCTGAAGGTGAAAGAGGGTTTGCTCTCGCTGTGGTCCTTGCTAAGGCTTATGATGCTCTGAGCTGGAGGAGAACATCCCCTGCAAACCGGTTGCTTTTCCGGCCCTCTGCAGTCAGGAGAGAGGATGCTTAGGCTGGCTTAGGCTGATCCCGGTAGAAGCCATCCACCTGCTGGATGGGAGGAGATTGCCATCTAGTGGAGCCGGGACCTGGGCACAGGTTTTAGTCCTTCCCGCTGGCAGCGGCAGCCTGGCCGTGCCATGGGTTGGTTTCCTCACTCGCTGCTGTGCACAGGACCCAATGCGACAGCCACCTCGCCAGCACTGCCGGGACGCTGCAGCAGGTTCGAGTTCGAGTGCCAGCAGCTGCACAAGTGCATCCCCAACTGGAAGCGGTGCGATGGGCTGCGGGACTGCAAGGACGGCACCGACGAGAGGAACTGCCGTGAGTTGCGGGCAAGGGAGGGAGCATTTGCTGGGCTCTGGCCTTTGGGAAGCTCTTTGTGACGACAGGGGAGCCACCAGGGAGTTTCCTTGCTGGCGAAATCCTTGCAGGAAATGCAGTAAAAAAGACATGCAAAGGCCCAGTAATCAGTGCCATTCCCTTCAGAAGTCCATTTGTTGTTTTCTGTGGGATGAGCTCCAGGTTCTTCTGGTGCCACCATGCCAGAAGATGCAGCCAGGACTAGACAGCCTTATCACTGCCATGCTCTGCCTGAGTTCCTCCCTGCCATGCAGCTACTAAGGCATCTTCTGAAGCGGCACTGGCACTCTAGCAGCCCAGTGCTGGTGAAGGAGCTTTCCTGCCTTGAGCCCTAAAACCACTCTGCCCTTTCTGCCCTTTCAGCTACCCACAGCACCCTGTCGTGCCCCAGTGGTTATAAATGTGAGGATGGGGAGGCCTGCATCCTGCTGACAGAGCGCTGCGATGGGTACCTGGACTGCTCGGACAGCAGCGATGAGAGTAACTGCACTGGTGAGCAGCAGCCCTCTCCCATTTCTCATGTCCTGCTCTGTGTTACTGGCAGGCAGATGTGCCCTCCTGGATACATGACCTTTCATTCACAGCATCCTAGGTGTATCTGCCTCCTTCCTCCTCACTCATGTATAATCAGCTGGGACAGGCTTCCCTAACACACTGACCATTTATCTTCCTGCAGCCTCAGATACAGAGAAACAACTTTAGGATGGGTAGGAGCAAAGCTGTATGCTTTTATGTGGCCCACGAGTGAAGCAATAACCTCCAGCTCTGCTCTCCTTTGCAAGGTGACCCCGGGAGCCATAGCACATGTCCTGCTGGTCCTCCCACACTGGCCTTTGGTGGCCCTGTGGAGGCAGACAGGAGGCAGGCAGCAACCCACCCTGAGCAGATAACAACGATCAATCACTGCCTCTGGCCAGCCACGAGGTTCAGCCCTGTGCCTGCTGAGCTGCTTGAGGGGTTGAGCATCAATCAGGGTGTAGTTCTTTAATTAAGTATTGATTGGAACAAGCTAGCAGCCCAGGGAAGGGGGAAGGAGCTGCCAAGATTCACAGCTCAGCTGCTAAGCCGAGGGGAAACCTTCTCATTTCCCTTGGACAGCTTGTTCTGCCGTGGCAGTCCATGGACCTGCATGCCTGCTGGGTTTCCACTGGGGTAGAGGAAGTGAAGCAGTTTGGCTTCACTCTACTTGGTTTCTGTACAGCAGTGGGAGTGAAGCTGAGCACTCTTGCAGCACCAGCCCTCAGCACTTGGATGTGAGCTCCAACATGTGATCCCCGAAGGGAGAGAGCAGAGAATGGTCTAGCAGGAGCAGGGCATGGATTTGGGCCAGTGCAAATAAACACCAGTCCCCACCACTGCCAGTCCTGAACTTTGTGGTGCTGTTGTTCCCTAAATGCCTCTCCCAAGGTCAAATGGCAGATTCACCTGCAGAGCTCATGCCAAGGCAATCCCCAGACTACTGCCTAATTACCAGCTTTTGCCTGGGTCCTGCTGCTGCACACAAGATGTGATAAGGAAAACTATACAAAGGCCCTGAGGGGCTTACAGTGACAGCACAGATTCAGTGCATAGGTAGAAGAGTGACTTGGTTTGCACTGATCAGCTTGCACTGATATGCTTCCAAAATGATATTTGAGAGTATTACACTTTCTGTAAGGGAAGGGACTTGCTTGCATGGTGCAGCATAAAGACCACCAAGACATTCTGGGGAGCATCAAAAGCACCAGGGCTCTAAACTGCCTTCTGATGAGCTTTTCTACACCCACCTAAATTACACATCTAATTTGAATGGTTCACCTACTCCACTCATACTTCCTACCACCACAAGTTGTTTGTGCCATGAACATAGCTTTTGTTTCTGTGCTGGGCAAAGGGTCTGTTTCTTTGCAATAGCAGAACTTTCCCTGTTGCCTGCTTAGATGACACCATCGTGTACAAAGTCCAGAACCTCCAGTGGACTGCTGATTTCTCTGGTGATGTCACTCTGACATGGGCTCGCCCAAAAAGAATGTCCTCAACCTCATGTGTCTACAATGTCTATTACAGGTACCCTGTACACGTCTACTGCATGACTCAGTGCTATCTGCATCAAGTAAAGGGTGGGAAAGGCACAAGCACAGGCATCGTTGTGCCCATATTTATATCGAAGCACCAGAGAAGGGCCATGAGGATGATCAGAGGGCTGGAACACTCCTCCTGTGAGGACAGGCTGAGAGAGCTGGGACTGTTCAGTTTGGAAAGGAGAAGGCTCTGAGAAGACCTTATTGTGGCCTTCCAGTATCTGAAGGGTGCCTACAAGAAACTGGAACAGGCTGCCCAGAGAGGCTCTGGAGTCTCCTTCTCTGGAGACTTTCGAAACCCACCTGGATGTGTTCCTGTGTGAACTCCCCTGGGTGATCCTGCCTTGGCAGGGAGGTGGGACTCGATGATCTCTGGAGGTCCCTTCCAATCTCTAGAGTTCTGTGATTCTGTGAAAGTGGGGAGGGACTTTTTAGGATGTCAGGATGATAGGACTGTGAGGAATGGAGCAAAACTAGAGGTGGGTAGATTCAGACTGGATGTTAGGAGGAAGGTTTTCAGCATGAGTGTGGCATGAGCCTGGAAGGGATTGCCCAGGGAGGTGGTGGAAGCCTCATCCCTGGAGGGTTTTAAGGCCAGGCTGGATGTGGCTCTTAGCAATATGATTTAGTGTCAGTTGTCCCTGCCCGTGGCAGGGGAGGCTGGAACTAGATGATCCTTGAGGTCCCCTCCAGCAGTTCTATGATTCTATGCAAGCCAGGCCTGAAAGACTGATCGCTGTGCAGCACAGTTCTGCTTGGAAAGATCTTCTAGTAGTTGGTTGCAAAGGGGATCCAAAATAGCTCTAACTAGGGGGGCATTTGTGCAAAGCTGTGTTTGTTTCCTCCCTGGCTGTTTACTCAGTCGGTAATCAGGCTATATTTGGGGTATTTCCATTTGGGTCTTCTCTTTGTGGGATGGCTAACAATGAGAACAAAGTCAAGAAGAAATTAGAGCACAGCAGTTGGAGAAAACCTCAGAGGACAGTCACTAAGCTATGTTTAGTTCAGGCTGTTGAAGAGCATCTTTTCAAGCCCTTGGTGTGGCTTTACTGGAAACTAAGCAGCAAGCTCTTAACATGCAGAGAGATGGTTTTAGCTCCTGACTGGGGGGCTGTGACTCTCCCTTGCAGGATGGTTGGTGAAAGCATTTGGAAGATTTTGGAAACTCACAGCAACAAAACCAACAGCATTTTGAAAGTCCTCAAGCCTGACTCTACCTATCAAGTGAAAGTCCAAGTGCAGTGCCTCAGCAGAGTCTACAACACCAATGACTTCATCACCCTCCGGACACCCGAAGGATGTAAGCAGACCTGCGTGGTCCTATCAGTCACCTGATACATTCCACTTCAGCTTAGAAAGTTACAAACAAAAGGAGTCTTTCCATGGGCCTGGGAGTTGTGTTGGACTGTGAAAAAGGACTCTGGGCTCCTGCAGTGAGTCACCAACCTGCCCTCTTTCTTGCCCATGACTTAGTGGTTTAATATCACTGGGAAGTTCATCTCTTCTTACCACGCAGTGAGGAGCCCATGGGACTGTCAGTACTGCATGCTAGGAGCAAGAACTTTCTAGCTACAGAGGGGAAGTCAGGCTAAGGAAGGAGTACAAATTAAAGCAAAGAGTTTTCACGTTATGAAAAAGGCTTCATTTCTCCAGAGCAGGGGTGAAAGGAACTTGGGACACCACTGAGGAGTGAGACATCTCCCATGAGCCAGCACCACTTGATTATTCCCACACTGTCCCTACCTTTCAGAGAGACCCTGCTTTTCCCTGTGTGATCCAGACACATACCTATATTACTGACATGTCTGTTTCTCTCCCTAGTGCCAGATGCTCCCTTCAACCTTCAGCTGTCCCTGAAGAAAGAAGCTGAAGGAGTGGTGATGGGCTGCTGGAGTCCCCCCGTGAATGCCCATGGCCTCATACGGGAGTTTATCGTGAGTCCTGCTTCCCAGGTGGGGCAAGTCCAGATTGGTGGTGGCACAAGGGAGGCTGTTGGGACTCACAGCAGTGTGAACTGGTCTGGCTGACCACAGCTGGCTGCACAGAGAAGTGCAGGCCACAGATAGGGCATGGAAATCTGAGAGCATTGAGCAGGTTGGGAGGAGAAATGCTGCAGGGCTGTGGGTAGTGATGCAGCCCTCAAACACATCATTTTACCTCTGGCTTTCTAAGCTTTCATACTTCTTTCTACTAATGTTTTGACACAGAGAGACCTGTAACCTTGTTGACTCTGGAGCCTTCATTCCTTGTTTTGGTGCTCCTAGGTGGAATACAGCAGGAGTGGATCCAAAGAGTGGTCATCCCTTAGAACCACCAGGAACTACACCGAGATCGAGAACCTGCAGCTCAACAGCCTGTACACAGTCAGGGTGAGTACCTGCAGAGCTGTGTCTGTGCATGCTCTCCTTACCTGTCACTGCAGGGTAAGAGCCCTGCACTGTCAAGTACTTGCTAAGAAATGAGGCTGTTAAAATCCTGCCCTTTACTGGCAACCCACAACGGGGGCTTGGCATTTGCTCTGCTAACACACATAGTTTTAAGGCCCAAATTAGGGCCCTGGGTTTGCTCCTTCTCCCAGAAGGTCAGGCTCTATTAAGAGATCTGCACTGCTAATTGCCCATTCCAATGTCACTGCAATTGCACTGGATTTAGGCCAGAGATAAATTTGGGCCTTACTGTGTCACTGGGAAAAGAAGCAGATCTGCCTATGGGGAATGTATGCATATGGGAGAGGCTGGGTAATTATAGACAGAAGTAATAAGGAGAGGAAATGAAAGTCTGCACAGTGAGCCCTGGGAAGTACAGGCTCTGCTACTGTCCATCCTCCTTGTGCTGCTGAGTGTGGGTTCATGGGGGAGGTGGGATAGCAGCCCCCCACTCCCCAGGAACCACTGTGACTCTCACAGCCAGTTGGAGCAAGTCTTAACCTCCCATGGTGTTCCTTCCTGTACTGATCTCTTCATGAACTGGATTCAGTACCTGGGCTTCACTGGCATGGTTCTTACCTATGCTATGGCCAGCAGAGCCCAAAGCTCCTTACCCTGATGGACCCTTCATAAAGATCTCATGGGAGAGCAGTTATCTGCAGAGAGGACACATCACCCTCCTGGTAGATTGCTTCAATTGACTTAAGTAGTCTGCTTTATCTCTGTAATATGCATTTTATTGCCAAGTAATTAAGCTGTTGTTTGCTTCAAAGTCCTTTTCCTAAGAGCTCTGCCACCTCCATAACCTTGCTCTCACCTCATTCTCTGTTTACATTATACAATGTTGGCTGATGTTAACCAACCTTCTTCTTTGAAAAGGTTGCTGCGGTAACTAGTCGAGGAGTGGGAAACTGGAGCGATTCCAAGTCCATAACCACCATAAAAGGCAAAGGTAAATGTTGCTGTTTCAATCAACTTGAACAACGTAGCAAAAATGCAGAATATAAGCCTGAAGTGTTGGCTTCAGCATGCATAACCTCCTTGTCCTTTGCTCTTCCCTGCTGAGCATTGCACACTGTTTAACAGCTTGGCTGTACTGTTTCACTTAACCTGGGCTACCTCAAGGTTCAGTGGTGAGTCGGAATCGTCTCTGACTCTTCCTCTGAGCTCTGTAGCACACTGGATGGATGTACTGCCCTGGAAGTGGTCGGGAAGCTTGTTCAGAATGTGCCCCTTTCTCCAAGACTGCAGTTGGGTTCCCTTTGACTGACGTAGGCTAGATCCTACCCTCAGATAGGCAAGATGTGTTACCATCGACTCCTTTGCTGTCCCTGGCTGAAAGGCTGCTGCTTCATTCTTCTCCCTCTGTGATTCTCCCATCCCTATGATGGTTTCTGCTCCTCATGTGGGTTAAAACACTACAAGACCACTGTAGCTCCCAGGAACTATCATAGTGTTACAGTCTGACAGTAGACAAATTCAGACAGCACAGTAAATCATTTCTTTCCAAACTGTTTTTAGCCTTTTGAAATCATTTGTATTCGTGCCAAGATTTTTTTTCCAGACCTGTATTCTGATGTCAAAATAGTCTGCTGGTTTGTTAGATGAAAGGGCATCCTCACTGTGGTGAAAGGAAAGAGAGCACCATGCTAATGGAATTGCAGGATTCAGATACTGTGAAGTACAAGAGTGCCCAATGCTCAGAAAAACAGAGGTAGAAAGAACCATAATAACTTCCCCTGAGGTATTGCATGAGCATTTGGCAGCCAACCCCGACAATAGCTCCTGACCTCCTTCACCAGTTCCTCAGAAGGCCAGAAGCTGTTAACTGGGCTATGGGCTTGTCACAGAACCATAGAATCAACCAGGTTGGAAGAGACCTCCAAGATCATCCAGTCCAACCTAGCACCCAGCCCACTGTGTTCAGAAGTAACATACCTGTGCCCTAACCTCTGTGCTTCCAGCCTGCATCTAGTAAGGCACAGGTAAGGCAGTTTTTAGATGGTTGACTAAAAAATGATGGAGGTACAGCATGTCACTACCTTCTCTGAGGGACAAGAGTTGGGGCTTTTCAGCCTGGAGAAGAGAAGGCTTCGAGGAGACCTTGTAGTAGCCTTCCAGTATCTGAAGTGAGCTACAGGAGGGCTGGGGAGGTCTCGTAATGACAGGACGAGAAGTAATAGGTTTAAACTGGCAAAGGGGAGATTTAAACTGGATGTTAGGAAGAAGTTCTTTATAGTGAGGGTGGTGAGACATTGGCACAGGTTGCTCAGGGAGGTTGTGGATGACAGACAGGGAAGGTGGTGAGACATTGACACAGGTTGCCCAGGGAGGTTGTGGATGACAGACAGGGAAGGTGTTGAGACACTGGCACAAGTTGCCCAGGGAGGTTGTGGAGCACAGAATCACTCAGTGTGATCAAAGATCACATTGGGTGATTCTGTGCTTCACAACCTCCCTGGAGGTGTTCAAGGCCAGGTTGGATGAGGCCTTGAGTGACCTGTTCTAGTGGTAACCTGCCTATGGTGGGAGATTGGAACTGGATGAGCTTTGAGGTCCCTTCCAACCTGAACCATTCTATGACATGGAGACAGGCAAGAGTGGGGTTGGAAGGATGGGAGATTCCTGGTCAGAGGAATGAAAGCCTGGATTTCACCTGTGCCCTCTGACTAAGTATTTCACTAACAGCTACTTCTCTTTTCCCTTCCAGTCATTCCTCCACCTGTGATACACATCGAGAGATACAGCGAGGACTCCATAAGTTTCAGCCTAAAAATGACTACTAATATCAAGGTAAGAGTTTTGCCTTTACTTCTGAAATTAAAACCCATTAAAAGCAAGGTCTGCCTTGGGTAAATGGTTAATACTGGGTGGGATAACCTGTCACCTATTTAAGTATTGCAGTTCCTTTGTGAAACGACTTAATTCCTGCCAAACCAGCTCTTAGTACTCATAAACCACCCCAGCTCTCTTGATTGGGATAGCAAATACAATGCAGAGGCTTTCAGCAGTGACTCTTCTCATGCATTCAAAAGCAGCTGAACTGAGAGTTTGCTTTGTGGTGCCCTTGCTGCTTGACAGGTCAGCGGTTACGTTGTGAACATCTACTGGACATTTGACACACACAGGCAGGAAAAAAAGACTCTGATCATACAAGGAGAAAAGTCCATCCAAAAAGGTAAATGCTGTGCCAAAGGTAGAGTTCTGCTCCAGTCAACCCCAAACAGAAGGGTTTATGGCAGGCTGTAGGATTATTTTTCCCCCCTTTCTCTGCAACTGGTAGTTTCTGTTTAGGAGAGAGTAAATCTTGAGAGTACAAACCAGCAAATCCTTGGCCTCTCTTCTTAGGACCTGGAGATTTCAAGAGGATTTGGGATTTATCCCCCAGAGCTGCAGTAGCCTTTTTTCTCATCACACAGGATTTTGTTTGTGGTTCCTTATCTACTCTGCAAAAGGTCAACAGTTTCTTGGGCTTGTATGCAGAACAGGATTACTTTCTTGTTTGGGAGAATCAGTGGTGTGCACAATCTAGATACAGGAGGGCATCCTGGTACAGAGAAGCACAGGCTGGGCTAGGTACCAGAGTGCTTCTGTATGAAGGAAATGACTCAAAATGAAACCCAACACAAACCAAGAGAGTCAGGCTCCTGCCTTATCATTGAATCATAGAATGTCAGGGGCTGGAAGGGACCTCAAAGGATCATCCAGTCCAACCCCCCTGCCAGAGCAGGATCACCTACAGCAGCTCACACAGGAACACGTCCAGATGGGTTTTGAATATCTCCAAAGAAGGAGACTCCACAACCCCCCTGGGCAGCCTGTTCCAGTGTTCTGTCACCCTCACAGGAAAAAAATTCCTCCTCATGTTTACATGAAACTTCTATGCCTCTAAGATTGCTTGATGCTGCTGACCATTTTGCAGTGCTCTCACCCTGCCTTTGCAGGGCTTTGCCCCATCTAATGGTGCACGTTTCTCTTCTTGCTCAGTGACAAATTTGACAGCACACACCCCTTATGAAATCTCTGCTTGGGCTAAGACAGAGCTGGGTGACAGCCCTCTGTCTTTTGCACATGTGGTGACCAGTGGGACAAGACCTGCATCACCAAGTCTCAAAGCCAAGGCCATCAACCAGACTGCGGTGGAGTGCAGCTGGACAGGACCGAGGAATGTCGTAAGGCACCAACTCTTTTATTCTCAGCAGCCAGGATAGGGTCCAGTCCTGAGCCTCCAAACACAAGGAAAATCTGAAATCAGGGTTATTTGTAGGGATTTAACTGAAAGGCTCTGAAAATTTTATGCTCAAAGAAGAAAGGAAAGCACCTGCTGCCCCTCAGACAGAAGCAAGGAGTCTTCTCGTTGTCTCTTTGTCCAGCCTCTGCTCCAGTGGCTGAAATACAGACTGTGTGATGCTCTGGTGGTCTGCTGTGATGCCAGAGCTTAGCCCAGCATTTTAAGGTGGGGGGATCAGCTGTGGGTGGGTAGACTGAACCTGAACTTGGGCAGGAGAAGGTGCTCACAGCAAAAAGAGTCTTTGTGTCTTGCCCCTCTAAAGCCAGTGAAAGTTTGGGTGGATGCTTTGGGCCATGCCAAACTCTGTATTGTCCCTTTTGTGCTCTTCCTCCATAGGTCTATGGCATCTTCTATGCAACATCATTCCTAGAGCTGTACAGGAGCCCTCACAACACCACCACGACCTCACACAACATCACGGTGCTCGTGCAGCGGGACGAGCAGTACCTGTTTCTGGTAGGTTCCTTTCCTCTTCCCCTGCTACCTGCACTGCAGGCTCTAGTCGGGTGCTGAAGGGTGCAGGCACAGGCTTAACTGCTGCGTCATCCCTTCAAGGTCCGTGTGATGTCTCCCTACCAAGGGCCACCGTCTGACTACGTTGTGGTGAAGATGATCCCTGACAACCGTCTGCCCCCTCGGCACCTCCACTCGGTGCACACAGGAAAGACATTCGCGGTCATTAAGTGGGAGTCGCCCTACGATTCACCCGACCAGGACATGGTAATACCTCACAGTGCCTTCCCCTGCGCCTCTGCATGCAAAACCCTGGCCCAAAGATCACAGGATGTCAGGGGTTGGAAGGGACCCAAAGAGATCATCCAGTCCAATCTCCCTGCCAGAGCAGAACCACACAATCTAGCTCAGGGCACACAGGAACACATCCAGACAGGCCTTGAAAATCTCCAGAGAAGGAGACTCCACAGCCTCTCTGGGCAGCCTGTGCCAGGGCTCTGGGACTTTTACAGTTAAGAAGTTCCCCCTTGTGTTGAGCTGGAACCTCCTGTGCTGCAGCTTCCATCCATTACTCCTTGTCCTACTCTAGGGAGCAAGTGAGCAGATCCTGTCCCCCAGCTCCTGACCCCGAGCCCTCAGATAGTTATAAACATTGATTCAATCCCCTCTCAGTCTTCTCTTCTCCAGACTAAGCAGCCCCAGATCCCTCAGCCTCTCCTTATCAGTCCCATAATCATCCTGGTAGCCTTCCGCTGGACCTTCTCCAGCAGATCCCTGTCCCTCTTCAACTGATGAGCCCAAAACTGAAGTACTCAAGATGAGGTCTCACCAGGGCAGAGTAGAGGGGAAGGAGAACCTCCCTTGATCTGCTGGACATACTCTTCCTAATACACCCCAGGATCCCTTTGGCTTTCTTGGCCACAAGGGCACATTGCTGTGCCATGGATGTTCTCCACCAGCACCCCCAGGTCCCTCTCCACAGGGCTGCTCTCCAGCAGATCACCTCCCAACCTGTACTGGTGCAGTTTATTATTCCTCCCCAGATGAAGGACTCTGCACTTGTTCTTGTTAAACTTCATTTGGCTCCTCTGTGCCCTGCTCTCAGTCTGTCCAAGTCTCTCTGGATGGCCTCGCAGCCTTCAGCTGTATCAGCCAAGCCTCCCAGTTTGGCGTCATCAGCAAACTTGCTGAGCCCTCACCTGCTGCTGATGGAGAATGGAGTCTGAGATCAGGTCTGCTCTCCATCTAAACAGTCCCCCTCAAGATGCTGACACCTCTGAGCCCTGCGTTTCCTCTCTGCACATTACTGCCCATTAGCTCAGGCCTGTAATGTTCACTCTGTGTTTAAAAGACTCGGGAGCTGAGACAGCTCTTGCTGTCTGAGCCTGGAAGCAAACTTGGGCATGTGCTAAAGTGCTTTTCTGGGCTTTGGCTTTGCCCTGGAGTCCAGGCTGGTCAGTGCCAGCAGGACAGGCGTTGGGCCAAGCCGGGCTGCAGGCTCTGCCTCCATCTCCAGCTGTGCCAGTGCAGCCCCAACAAAGCTGCGCTCTGTGTTCTGGCACGCTGGCCTGCAGTCAGGTCTCGCTCCACTGGAGGCAAGTCATTTTCTCAGCAAGCTTGCTGCTCCTACTCTGGTCCAGAGACTTTAATGGCAAAGGTTTAAAGGTATAAATCTTCCTAGCAGAACTGGAAACTTTGACAGGGCAGCAGTTTGCATTGCATCCTTCTGATTCATTGAGAAACACAACCTGAGAGGTTTCCCTCCCGCCCTCATCTGTTCCTGTGACTGCATTTGCTGTATCTGTAAATGCTGATCTCGGGCAGGGATCCAGCTAGGCTTGGAATCTTGCTTCCTAGGCTTTCTGCAGAGTGCAGGCATGGTTTAGTTCCAGTTTTGTTCCCTCGCATCCAGTGCCCTGCCGTGGTATGAGGTGACTGGCAGAAGCCTGCAGGAAGGTCAGGGCTTTCACTCTGTGCCTTCTCTCCTCCTCCAGTTGTATGCTGTTGCAGTTAAAGATCTAGTAAGAAAAACAGATAAGATCTACAAAGTGAAAACACGAAACAGCACAGTGGAGTACACCATCAAGAAACTGGAACCGGGAGGCAAATACCATGTGGTCGTTCAGCTGGGAAACATGAGCAAAGAGTCCAGCCTGAAGATCAACACAGGTAAAGGAAGGAGCCCTGCGAGGTGGGTGCCAGGCTGAGTCCTTGCAGCGGCGTCCACTAGAGGGAATCCAGCACCCGTCCAACACACCACGCATCCCACCCCTCTGCTGCTTGGAGGCTGCGGTAGTGTTTCTGCATTGCTTAGTCCTCTCCCACAGCCAAAGCCAACTTCTGAGAGGCCTCCCTGCGGCTCCCTGGGAAGGCAATTAAACCCCCCAAAGAGCAGCAGCGGGGAGGAAACCTCTCAAGTGATAGCTGGGGAGTTTTCAGCCTGCCTGGGTGGAGATGAGGCAGACACCTGTTTGGCTGAGCTGTGCAGTCACACCACGAAGGACCTTTATGGTCCTGCCATAATAACCCCACAGCTCACGTGTCCCAATAGCCTCTCCTTCAGCACAGCCCTTTCCTAAGTGCTGGCCACTGAAAAATGCTGTTTCAGACGTGACCCCCTTGCAAAAGAAGTGTGTCCCCCCCAGCCTTCAAACCCGCCACTTCTGTCCTCCTTTGCAGTTCCGCTGTCTGCACCAGACGCCTTAAAAATTATCACAGAGAATGACCACATTCTGCTTTTTTGGAAGAGTTTGGCACTGAAAGAAAGCAATTTCAATGAGAGCAGGGTAAGTTGTGCTCCTGCCCCATCCCTGCAGGCAGCGTTTCACACAAACCTGGGCTGCAAGGTCGCTGCCAGGCCTCTTTCACAGACTGCTCCGAACACACCAGCACAGCTCTGCTCTCCCGCGTGTCCTTGAGCAGCCCTCTGTGTAGAGCTTGCTTCGATTCATCTCACAGCTCAGGCTCTAAAGGCAACAGATCCAATCGGCCACCTGTTAGGAACACAACTATCCTCCAGGAAAAGGTCAACTGTCACACCTGTGAAAGGCCTGGGAGTGGGACACTGCCCTGCTGTGCTGGGAAGTACATAGATAGCATCTGAGAGTTGGCATCGTTTGGACTTTGACAGAAAATCTGTGATTTGTTCTCTGTCAGGGCCTGGGCAGTAGCAAACTCCCCCCTCGAAAGCCATCACTGGTGCTGGACTCTATGTTCTGAGCAGTCTTAGGTGGACGCTAGGAACAGTGAACCAGACAGACCAAAATCTCCTGTCTGAACTGGCCAAGGGCAATGCATGTTCACAGGGATGCCTGGAGGAGGCTCCACGTTGCTCTCCCCTGGCCGATAGTCCCACCACATCACTAGACCTAGGTGCAGGAGGAGGAACAAGTTTCAAAGCCCTGTCAGAAGAACCAAACCTGACCTCTGTGGCTGAGTGGTTTGGGGTTTGTGTCTTTGTTTTCACAACTCTCAGGGCTACGAGATTCACATGGTTGACAGCTTGATGAACATCACTGCCTATCTTGGGAACACCACAGAGAACTTCTTCAAAGTTTCCAACCTGAAGATAGGTCACAACTATTCCTTCACTGTTCAGGCCAGGTGCCTGTACAGCGGGCAGATGTGTGGTGAGCCAGCCACGCTTCTCTATGATGAACTAGGAACTGGTAAGTCCCTGGAATTCTCCTCATCTTCCTTATCAGAGACTAATGGAAGTCTCACAAACTCACTACAGAAATGTGCTGGTGGTTGCAAATGGCATTTGCAGAATCAGAATTGGTTTGGTTGGAAAAGACCTCTAAGATCATTGAGTCCAAGCACTGACCTCACACCACCATGGCCATTAAACTGTGTCCCAGAGTGCCATGTCCATACCTTTATGAACACCTGGAGGAATGGTGACTCCACCACCTTATTGGGCAGCCTGTTCCAACACCTGACCACTCTGGCAGAAAAGAAATTATTTTGCAGTCTCCAACCTAAAGCTCCCCTGGCACAATTTCAGGTCATTTCCTCTCATCACAGAATGACAGAATTAACCGGGTTGGAAAAGACCTCCAGGATCATCGAGTCCAACCTATCACCTAACCCTTCTAATTAACTAAACCATAGCACTAAGTGCCTCATCCAGTCATCTTTGAAACACTTCCAGAGATGGTAACTCCACCACATTCCCAGGCAGCCCATGCCAATGGGCAGTCATTCTATCACCTGGTACTAGGCAAAAGAGCCCAACCCCCACCTCACTCCGATCTCCTTTTAGGGAGCTGTAGAGAGCAATGAGGTCTCCCCTCAGCCTCCTCTTCTCCAGACTAACCACTCCCAGTCCTCTCAGCTGCTCCTCCCCAGCCCTGTTCTCCAGACCCTTCCCCAGCTTTGTCACCCTTCTCTGGACACACTCCAGCACCTCAATGTCTTTCTCGTAGTGAGGGCCCCCAAACTGAACCCAGTATTTGAGGTGCTGAGTACGCTTCTCTCCCTCCCTCCTCTTAGGAGAAGACTCTTCTGTAGCAAGAACTGGTAGATCCACAGACGTGGCTGCCATCGTGGTACCAGTGCTGTTCCTGCTGCTGGTGACCCTCGGCATTGGCTTTGTGCTGCTGTACATGAGGCACAGGCGGCTGCAGAACAGCTTCACTGCCTTTGCCAACAGCCACTACAGCTCCCGCCTGGGCTCGGCCATATTCTCCTCAGGAGATGATTTAGGTAAGTGATTTGTGGTAGCCTTAAGGATGTGACATCAGCACAAGACCTAGCTTCTCTGTCATGCTTTTGGCCACGTTGGTGAGACACTGGGTGAGGTAGCCCAGGAATGGTCACGGATGCCCCATCTCTGGAGGTGTTCCAAGGCCAGGTTGGATGAGGCTTTGGGCAACCTGGTCTAATGGAGGTGTCCATGCCTGTGGCACGGAGGCTGGCACTGGGTGATCTTGGAGGTCACTTCCAACCCAACCCATTCTGTGAATCTGTGATCATAGGATCAAGCAGGTTGGAAGAGACCTCCAAGCTCACCCAGTTCAGCCTATCACCCAGCCCTAGCCAATCAACCAGACCATGGCACTAAGTGCCCCAGCCAGGCGTTGCTTCAACACCTTCAGGGAATGCAACACCTCTCTTGCAAGGAGAGCCTGAGGGAGCTGGGGCTCTTTAGCTTGAAGAAGAGGCTGAGAGGTGACCTCATCAGTGTTTATAAGTATGTGCAGGGTGAGGGACGGCATAAAACCAGGAGCGTGTTTATAGCAGGGACGGGATAAAACCAAGAGCCATCCAAAAGCAGGGACAGGGTAAAGACAAGAGCCATCCAAAAGCCATCCAAAAGCAGGGATGGGGTAAAACATAAGAGCCATTCAAAAGCCATCTAAAAGCAGGGATGGGATAAAACCAAGAGCTGTACAAAAGCTGCCCAAAAGCGGGGACGGTCCAGGCACAACAGAAACCTGTCCTGCTGGCATGGGCACTCTGTTAAGGCAGAAGCTCTTTCAAGATGGGAACTCTCAAGGTGGGAACCCTTTCTCTATTTATCCTTTTTCCTAGACAAAGTGTCCATTTACCATTTATACTGGCACGAAACCACATCCAGTCACCAGCCTGATGCCAGTGCAGGCTTCCCCATGGGCCAGCCCATGTGCAGGATGGCACTTCTGCTGCCCTACTTCAAGCCCACAGGGCAGGGGGTAGGGAAGCAGGTTTTCAGGCCTTTCTTCTCCCATTCAAACCCACAGAGTGAGAGGGAGAAGAGAGGAATTTGAAGTATCCCAGGACACACCCTTCCATGAAACACCGAGAGCAGCATAACAGCATTCTGGGTTTGTTTTTCAGGAGATGAGGACGATGAAGCCCCAATGATAACTGGATTTTCAGATGATGTTCCCATGGTCATCGCATGAAGCCTTGTTTCTGACTGTAAAAATAATAAGACAAACAATAAGAGAAGACAAAAAAAAGAAGACAAAAAAGGAGAAGACAAAAAATAAGAGAAGACCAAAAAATAAGACAAAAAATAAGACCAAAAAAATAAGAAGACAAAAAATAAGACCAAAAAATAAGAGAAGACAAAACATAAGAGGAAAAAAAAAAGAGAAGACAAAACATAAGAGGAAAAAAAAAAGAGAAGACAAAACATAAGAG
>WAAF01010450.1:61761-154054 GCA_013400475.1 Tricholaema leucomelas | reverse complement strand
TAAGAGAAAAAATAAGAGAAGACAAAACTTAAGAAAAAAAATAAGAGAAGACAAAACATAAGAGGAAAAAAATAAGAGAAGACAAAAAATAAGAGAAGACAAAAAATAAGAGAAGACAAAAAATAAGAGAAGACAAAACATAAGAGGAAAAAATAAGAGAAGACAAAAAATAAGAGGAAAATTAAGAAGACAAAAAAAAAGACCAGACAAAAAAAAAAGAGAAGACAAAAATACCCACAAAAAAACCAAAACCAAATGGTGTAAAGATTTTCTTTGCTAAAAAATAGCTGATTGTTTATTTTAAAAGAAAATGCACTTTGAGTTGCAATATGTTATTTTTATATGGGCCAAAAAAAAACAAACCACCAACCAACAAACAAACCAACAAACCCAACCAGAAGAAAACAAAAAGAGAAGGGACTAAAAAACAAATAAAGGGGTGGGGGTGTTAAAAATACACTTTGTAGTAATCAGCTGTGAATTGCAGGCTAGGTTGGTTTAATAACTAATTGCTTTGAGTTACCATTAATTTAGTCTTACAGGGCTATGCTTGCTGGGCATGCTTTTAAGTCTGTGAGATATTGTTTCTGTTGACTACCTTGGCTACTCCTTTTATTTTTCTAAGACAGGAATAAATTTATTTAAAAAAAGAAAAAAATAAATTTCAGGAGATGATATATGGAGAGAGAGAGAGAGATAAGTAACATAGTCCCTGAAAGTTTTGCTTTTACTTTAACGAAACAAAACAAATAATAATCCTTTGGACTTTTGTTTTCTATGAAAGTGTTTTTGTTGTGTTAATTTATTGGGAAGTCTGCTCGAGAACAGATTTCCAGGGTCGTCAGACATTGTACTCATCGTTGTGTAGAACTTGTGCCACTTTTATCTTGCAAGGCAGTAGTATCTTGGCATCTCCAGCATTGTTTTTTGCCATGATAATAGAAATCCTTATTTTCACATCTCTTTGGGGTTTCCCACCCCCCTCCCCCATCTTATTAAAAGATCCTTTTTGTCATCTCAAAGCCCGAGTCAGGACCCTGCAGCACAGATGTTTAGCTTCCTGCTGCTGTACCTGTAAGCTAGAAGCATCCAGCCCCCACCAAGCTGTGGTACCAAGGGTCATGTAGACTTTTGAATGAGTGTGATGCTCCAAGAGGATTTCTGGAGCTCCTGTCTGCAGGACAGGGAATAACCCTGGACAGTAGCACTGGCTTTGTGGCTTTGGCCCTCCCTTTCAGGTGTGCAGTAGCAGCAGCACATGCCCTGCTCTACCCTCCCACCGCTGCCCAGATCCCTTCAGAGAGCACCTGCAGTCACCAAGCTGCTGCCTATGCCCATCACTTGTGGCCTAATTAATCTGGAGCTTACATCAGCCACAGCACTGAAAAAAAACCCTGAAGTTAAAGTGCACACTGCTCCCAGCTCATCAGGACATCTTTCTTCTGTGGAGCTCCTCTAGCTGCCAGTCTGTCAAGCGGGACAGAAGGGGGAGCATCCTCTGTGTGCAGCTAGGAGACAGCTTCACAGACAGCTTTTCCACAGCCACAGAGGGCAGTAATTACTGAACAGCATCTAAATTCATTTGCTTTGCAGCAGGGACTCAATCCTCCTTCACTAGCATCTCCTAAAAGCTGCTCCAGTTGCCCCTTCAGCTCTAGGAGGAACAAACACATCCACAGAGGTATTATTTTCCCATCACTAGTCCTGTCACGTTTCCAGTAGACATAATACTGGCTACAGAGCTAAGCAGTAGAAATGTTTGCTTACCAATATCAAGCTTTTATTTATTTTCTTCTTCCTTTTTTTTCTTTTTGGTGATAGCAAAACGTGAACTCCCACCACAAATGCCACTAGATGCCAACCCAAGAGAGGATGTCCACAGGTCACACTCTATATATGCAAAACACTGCCCCAGGAAAATGCAGCACTCTGTCTTCTCATACTTTATCTGTTTGTTTGCTTGCTTTGTTGTTGTTTTTTTAAAACCAAAAGTATATTTTGCTGCCTGAATTAAGGTACAAATGCAGTCTTCCTACAGCTGACAATGAGATAGAGAGAGAGAGGCCAACTATGTTTTGATACACAACTGATCTGTTGTTTAATTTCACGCACAGAAAATGTACAGAAGGGTCTGAATGGTTTGATATTGTATAGATAGATGAACTCTATTTTCAATTACTGGTGTTAGCATCCCTGGTGACAGGTTCCCCTCTCTCCCCCTCCCCCTAAAGCTGGGACCAAACTCTAATCAGGTTTTTCTAACTAAGCAGCAAGCTTGCAGAGCAGGAGTATTATCCTTACCTTGTTAGTGGCTCAGGTGCTCTTCAGTAGTCAAAATGTTGAGTGAATCGACCCAGCAGGTATAGCTCCAGTTAACTAGAATTGCAGCTGCCTAGAGCAGAATCTGACCCAGAGGCCAACCTATTCTAAAGACAGAAACAAAAAGATTTTATGCAGGCAAAAAAAAGCCTAAAAAAAACCCACAACCCACAGAGGTAAAGAGCATTGAATCCTTGCACTATTAAGCAAATTTCTAGCACAGGTGGCTGAAAGCTACAGTGTAGTATCCTAGGAGCTGGTACCTCTCTGGAGAGAATTACTGTTGGTTAAATACTGCTGCTTTCCTCCCCTCAGGGTAAATCCTGCTGCAGTAAGGCAAATAGCATTTAGCCTATCTCTGGCTGGAGGAGAGATGCCAAGAGGGACCTTTTGTAACTTTATATTCTTTATATCAAGTCTCTTGGTTGGATGCTTTTGGGCACCAGGCTGGGCACTGAGCACTCTTAAGGCTTTGTAACTGTGGCTCAGTGGCAGTGATGGAGCTCAGTGAAGCATTTTGTTGTAACACTGCACTCAGATGAACACCTTTGGTTACCTGTGCCTCGCCAACACAAGATGGGCACAGCAGAGCCCTCTGTGCTCTGTCTGCAGAGTCCCCTAGCCTTGCCCAGCGGGCTGCAGGCAGGCTTTGTGCAAAGCTGAATTTACCTTCTGTGGGCAGTACTGTAACACCCCAACGTGCCCTACCCTCCCAGACCTTCCCTTCCTTGCAAGGATCACCACTGTGCTCTCAGCAAAGCAACTTCACAGGGCTAAGTGTATTTTATATAGAGATAGAGAAGTCTAAGCCCCAGGCAGGCGATGAGCAGGGCAGAAGATGCAGTTCTGGGCAAAGTGTATATTTTTATGAACTTTTGAAGCACGAAATCTTGTTCACAGAGATGTATAAGGGGTGGGAGGGTTCTGGTGTAAATATGGTGCAGGGTTGGGGATGCATATTTCAGTCTGGTTTTTGTTTCAGTAGCCTTATGCCATGTGACATGCCTCAGTACCTTGACTTTTGGGAGGCGTCTTGGGTTTACTTTGTAGGAACCCAGCGAAATGTTTGGCTCCATGCAGAACAAAAGGAGTACAGGAAGTACCCTGCTGAGAAGGAATTTCTTCCAGTTAATCTGTGTTTGCATCCATTTCAGATTTCACTGCAGATGCTTGCTGGCAAAGTCCATTTGAGCAAGAGACCAGGGTTGAAAACTAAGCTCTGGTGGGGTTTGGGGCTGTGAGGCTTTATTGTACTCTGCTTTGGGGTTTTTAAATGCCCTTTTTTTTTTTGTCTTTTGGAGTGAGGGTTTTGGGTTTTACAGTTTTCCAGGTTTGAACACCCATTCGAGGTCAATTAAAGGATCCCTTTCAGCCTGGATAGATCACATCACTCACAGTGGCTGCAGTGAGCTGCTCCCCCCAGCTCCCTGCACACACAACCCACTCCTCAGCGTTCAGCGCCTATTCCAGGAGCTGCAGCAGGAGCTTGTGGCTCCTTGGAAGCTTGGCTGATGGCCTGTACCCCAGATAAAGGCTGAGAGGAATTTCAGGGAGGGGGGGAGGCTTCTTGTGTTGACTGCAGGGGAAAGCTCTGCATGCAGATACTTCACCTGCAGAGTTGCTGGCATGCTGGAAGTTCACGGCCTGGCTAACCCTGCCATAACTTGTTCCATGTTCTCCCACCTTGACACAGCATTAGCAGGGGAGAGCTGCAGACTGAGTACTTGGAAAAGACCTGTTTTCCTTGGACAGAGCTCACATTCCATGCTGATGTATAGGAAGACATAGCCAGCCAGAAAGGGGAGGAAGGAGCATGCTTGTGTGTGGGAGCACATCGTGGCAGTGTTGGCTACCACCATTCATGCCATGGTCTTTTGGCCTCATGTCCAAAGGACCTTAGTCCTAGGTCACCTAGGTGGCCACAAAATGCTATTGCTTCCTGCTGGCTACTGGAAACCCTGGGAGAAGTGACTTCAGGACAGCTGTCTGTGTGGAAGGGGATCTGCCTCACCCAGATGACCAAAGGGACAGGATTATTTGCCAATCCTGTTTCTGGAGTCACCTAAAGCAGCCTCAAAGTCACATTAGCCACCAGGGAAACCTCACCACTGAGCAGCACAGTGTTTCCTTGCAGGGCAGCTTTCAGTCTTAGGCTCTGCATGCTTGAAATATCTTTGTAGAGCCAGAGTACAGCTTGATGGCAAACTCCTCTAATTTGCTGGTGGAAATGTAAAACTCTGTTCAGGAAAGACCAAAATAACATTTTCCAGAACAAGTTTCAGGTCTCCTTCAAATGGATTTCAGAAGGGAAATGGTGCAATTGACTGACTTAGCTACTCTTGGAGCCAGAGAGCATCTTCATTACTGGAACTAGCTGTACTATTTATAACGAAGCCTTCAAACTGTGCAGCAGCCTACAAGCAGCCAGGCTTATAATGAGATCTTTAGAGGTAGTGTCAACTTCTAATCTGGTTCCTTAAGTGAAGTTCAATATTACACCATTTGAATTGCTACTCTCTGTCTCCCCCCACCCCCATTCACCTCTTTCTGTTATTATTGCACAATTCAGAAGGATTTTTTTTGTCTGTCAGGTTTGTTTGTTTGGGTTTCCCCCACCACACTTCATGATAATAATAAAAATGGACTGGGTAAACAAAGCAGCTCCTGGCTTCCCAAATTATTATCTAGCCTCTCTGTGTCTAGTGCAATAAAGAGGAGACTTTTCTGAGCTGTATCTGATTTTTGTTTTACATTAGAAGGACCTAACAGCATGACCAGAAACAGGGGTGGGGGGTGGAGGGGGAAAGAGCTTTCTGCAGAATGAGCAGCAGAGTCCTACTCAAAGGGTGCCACTACCATTCATAATGCAAGCACGTATCTGGCTGCTTCTTCCTCGCTTCAAGGTCAGTAAGCAACACCCTCAGACACCAGACAACCTTTTGAGTCTTTCCATGCTTCCCCCTCCTTGTTTGCAGAACGAACTCCCCGGTGCTGAGCCCGGATTGCTGCTCACATCACACATTGCTTCCCTGGTTAAAAAGCCATTTCCAGCCCCGTCCCATGCCCACGGCTGCCTGGGGTGTTGGCACTCCCCACCGCTGCCTGGTGTGTTGGCACTGTTCGGCTGTTGCTGCCTGAAGCCCTGTGTGTGCAAGTACAGCCGACAGCAAGCAGGATTGCTGCTCGCACAGAGAGGTAATGAGCAGGCAGCAGTTTCTTCACACGTCCCTCGTCCTTTAACCTGCATAATTGGAAAGGCAACGTGAGCTGGGTGGACCTAATTGCGGCATGCAAGCGTCTTAAGTGTTGCACTTCATTAATGTTTAGCTTAGGGCAACATTAACAAACAGCCATTCCTTCCTCCCCGTTGCCCCCTTCATGAATGGAGCTGATTTTCCCCCTACTGTTGCTGAAGTAAACTACTCCTCCAGGAGGTGCAAGGAGTTAACACCTCGTTCCCATGCACCTACTTTCTGTTAAAGCAGTCGGCCTGACTCTAAAGCTTCAACACTAAGCGACACAGGGAAACTCTAGGCAAGAGTAAAAGCTTGGTGGAAAAGAGACCTGTCTCTGTCTCCCATCCCAACAAAACTTGCAGACCCTAAGCCCAGGCTGGGTGAGGCTTTAGACAGCCTGATCTAGTGTGAGGTGTCTCTGCCCATGGCAGCGGGGTTGGAACTAGATAATCCATGTGGTCCCTTCCAACCTGACTGATTCTATGACTTTTTTATATGAATGGGGAAGATTTCCCCCCCCCCCCAAATCCTTTACTGCCTTTCTTTATCAACTGACCCTGTGATGAGCTGAAGAAACGTTGCTCTGAGTGACCCAGGTTCTCTTGCTCACTGTCTCACCCACAAAGCTTTCCCTGGGCTACCCATGGACTTTTTATGTCAAGGATCCTCTGGACCTCACCTGATCCTCACCATCCATTGCCTGGAGAGCAGCCAGAAAGTCACAGGTGCAGAACGCCTACCCTGGGTGTCTGCAGTGGGTTTTTCCCCCCACCCCCGGCTCTTGTCTTTATATCTTCTCCCTTTCTATTGCTTTTGTGACCTTTCCTTATTGTCCATCATCTAAACACAACAAGCTCTTGAAAGATCAGTTTCTCATCGAGTCTGCATGCTGAGTAGGCACACTCTGCTCTCAGACACTCCAGGTATGGTCTTAGGCAGTGACTCCTGACCAACAGTGGTATCTTATATATTACTGAGCATGTTGACAGCTCCCAACTAAATCTCCCAGCTTTGTTCATTGTATGACTTCACCCTCTTTTTGAGACCCCCACAAGTCTCTTGTTTCAGGTCTGAAGCCAAGTGTGTCACAGGAAGCATCCAGCTGTCTGTTCCTTGCTGGTTTTGTGCTGCAGAGTCAGGGTTTGATGAAGAAACACAGCTAGGTGTGATTGCATTGCTTACACATGTTTCTCCAAGCCTCCTCTTCCCCTTATCACCCTCTGAATTCAAGGACATCTGGCAGAGAGAGAGGTCTCAGAAGATGCCACTGTCCCCTAGTGTTCCTTGAAAACAGGCAGCTATGCAGGGAAAGAGCCAAGTGAGCTGCAAGAACATTTTCCCCTACCATGACACACACAAGAACCCATCAAGGAAAAAGATTCCAACCACCAGAAGAGCTTTGAAGTACATGGCACAAACACAGCTGAGAGGTCTGGATCCAGGCTCCCTCTGCTGCTCTTGAAACTAAACTCCCTCTGCCACAATTAACATCAGGGCCCTCATCCAGCGGGCAGAACACAACTGATTTAGGACTGCCAACTGCTTGCAGGAGTGAGGAAGCCAGGTGGAAGTACAGCAAGGCCACAGAAGTGCTTCCCAGCATGGGTTAAGCATTTCAGTACATAGATGTGCTCTGATCTTGAGAGAGAGAGCAGCTGAAGTTCTGGCTCCCTGCTCCTCTTTTGAGTAAGCAATCTGAGTTTCTTCTGCCAGACTCCTGAACGTTTGTGTTTAGCCTTTCTCGGCAGGAGAGATGAAATGACTGAGGCTATTTCACAGCAAAAACTCAAGCTGGAATTTGGGATGGAGAAGCCAAGAGCTCCCAGCTAGCTCAGCTTCTGCTCTGAGGAGGGAAGAGAGGGTCTGTGGGAAGAAAAGATCCATGCTAACCATCAACATCTTGGCTCCTGCCATAAACCTCTCAATCTCCAAACGTGGGATGCAAGAAAAATGGCAGACCAGGGTTCTTCCAGGATGTGTGGTTTGTTTCTTCCCTGTAAATTATAGTCATCCAGAAGCCCACATCCCTCAAGCTCTGACAGCTGGGCTCACATGAAGTCCAGCAGATTTGCTCTCTCCAAGCCCTCCAGATCTGCAGAGCAAAGCAGGGAGTGGACCTGACCTCACATTCAGCAAGAGCACCTGTGTAGGCTTGGGCTGGGAAAAATCCCACTGCCTTGGAGGATGATAGTGGGTTGTGAAAAAGGAACTAGACAGTGATTTGGAAAGGAAAGTCAGGAAGGGAGTCAGTAAATGGCAAATGAGTATGTGAGCTGAGCAGGTGTTAATTAAATCCGTCCTAGAGCTGGCTACATCCTGACACTGGCTACCACCTGACACTGTTACAGGAGAGGAAGGTGTTTTAGAGATGAAGGATCTGAGGCACAGATGGACAAGATGAGCCACTCACATCACCAAGCCTCACATCTCCAGGGTGTCTCAGCCAAATGGGAAGCCTCATTTTCCCCGGACCCTTCTGTAACTACTGGAGGGAAGCACATCCTCTCCAAGGAGAAATTCAGAACCTGAGGGAGCCATTCTCAAATATTTCCCTACACTGTTTAATTCCCCTCCCATTGTGAGAATGGCTGCCTGCCATTTTGTGTTTCCCCGAGCCTGGCATCCCAAAGAGTACAGAGAAGAGGTTGAAGGCACCTCCTGGCCTGGACTCTACCTAATATTAAGCAGGATGCATCTTGCCCAAGCTGAGAGAGTCACTGAATCCTTTCTGTAGCCAAAGACATCAGTTCAGAGAGTGCTTTCCCTCATCTTAAAATAGGCCAGATGCTCTTTTCTATAAAGGGAACTCAAGGTGACTACCTCACACTGAGTCTTGTGACTGTGAGACACTACAGCCTACATGAACGACTCCTGAAACCCAGAATTTGTCTAAGAAGAGTCTCCCCCGCTCAGGGGCTGACTGCAGCCCTTTTCTTCTCCTGAAGCACATAGAATCATAGAATCAGTCAGGGTTGGAAGGCACCACAAGGATCATCTAGCTCCAACCCTAGATCAGCCTGGCCAGAGCCTCATCCAGTCTGGCCTTAAACACCTCCAGTAATGGAGTCAAAACCACCTCCCTGGGCAACCCATTCTAGGCTCTCACCACTCATGCTCAACAACTTCCTCCTTATGTCCAGCCTGAACCTACCCATCTCCAGCTTTGCTCCATTCCCCCCAGTCCTGTTACCCCCTGATATCCTGAAAAGTCCCTCTCCAGCTTTTTTTGTAGCCCCCTTCAGATACTGGAAGGCCACAAGAAGGTCACCTGGGAGCCTCAGCTTCTCCAGACTGAACAGTCCCAACACTTTTAGTCTGTGCTCATAGGAGAGCTGCTCCAGCCCCCTGATCAACCCAGTGGCCCTTCTCTGGACACACTCCAGCATGTCCACATCCTTCTTGTCATAGGGGCTCCAGAACTGTATACAGTACTCCAGGTGGGGTCTCACCAGTGTGGAGTAGAGAGGGAGAATCACCTCCCTCGACCTGCTGGCCACACTTCCCCTGATGCAACACTTGGATCCCTTGCTGCAGGCTAGATAATAGACCTTGCCAAATATCTTCCATTTTTAGCACCCCTTCCCCAGGCAGCTTTCCAAGGCTCCCCTAGCACTGCCGGTGGAGAGCAGTGTGGCAGGTCCTCCCTTAACCCCCTCCATGCTCCCCGCTTTGAGGGCAGCTGGCCCAGCATGGGGGTGAGGCTGGCTTTCTAGACTTACACAGCTTGCCTCTCCCCCTGCCGTGGTTTTCTGAGATCCCTGGAAAAGCCAGAAACAGAAGCCCAGAGGCCAATTCCCAGCGGTACCTCCAGTCACAAGACCAGCTTCGTTTTCAACCCAGCTCCACTTCGCAGTAGCTGTGTGGAACTCATAGCCAACGTGTCTGTGTACCCAGGGAACTACCAGGGCAGACTCGGAGCTGGCAAAGACAACATCATGCCCGGCTCATTCGGATCAGCACCATTTCAAACGTCCTCCTCCTAAACTCACTTAACCTCGCATCCGAGCGCCACGCCGGTGGCGAGCTGCTGGTTTCAAGACCAGGCTCTCCTGGGAGAATAAGCACAAAGAATAGAAGGCAGCCTGGAGAGATGGAAGAGAGAAAATTGAGAAAGGGATTCGAATGCATCGCCCTTGGAGACCGTGCCAATGACCTGCTGGAGAGTCCAGCCATCATAAATAAATAGACTCCGTTTATTGTCTCGCCAGTCCGGCAAGCACGGTAATGCTTGAGCCGCTTCCAGCGGGTGGGGCCACCGACCGGCAGCGCTCTTTTCGTGCTGCGCTTTCTGAGACAAAACAGATGTCGGTCACCCAGCCTGGGTTTTGTCGTGTGATTTGTGATGCAGCGCCACTTTCGCATGCAATTGATGATGAGGGCTTTGTTAACGCCCTCTTCCCCCCCCCCCCCGCCCCAAACCGGAGCCAAAAACTTCCACCGTGGTGGTGAATCCTAAGCGAGCGGCGACAATGCAAAACCTGCACCGTGTCCTGCCCTGCCAGATGCTCCGCAGCGGTTAGGGAAAAGGCTGAGCTAGATCTACGCTCATGTGGAGGAGCTGCGAATCTGCTCCATCCGTACCAGAACCGACAATTTGCTCTTTAACCTGTTTTGGGACTGCTGGGGTTTAAAAGCCAGCAGCTCCCAGCTGGCCCCACTGCCACCCGTGTGCAGTAGATGGCAGCAGCAGCTTTAGTCACTGGCCACCAACCTTCACCAGGATTCCTTTCCCCCTCCTCCTTCTTTCTTCTTACTTTTTTTTTTTTTTTTTTTTTTTCCTCTCCACTTTTTACTTTTGGTGGCCTCAAAAATTATTAGTTCCAGATGAGCTCCTGCCATTGTAATAGTCCATTTAACCCGATCCACTCTGAGCAGAGTCAGTGCAAGTTCAAATGCAGCATTTTCACATGTAAACTATACATCAGAGACATATTTCTGCTCGGCTTTGGGCATTCCTTGCACAGCCAAAAAAAAAAGAGGGGGGGGGAAATGCAGAAGGTTAAACCTCACACACACACACACACATGTACAGCCCCGGCCGTGGGCAACAATGGCACTTTGTCAAGCGAGCGCTGCCAGAGCCGAGCTGAACTTATGAATTGAACCAGGAACCTCAGGACTGACTCTCCCTTTGAAGATTAGTGCTAATAAGCCAAAGCAGTGGGTATTTTGTTTTATAAGGAAAGAGCATTTCAAGTCACGTAGGCTGCTATTGTTGGACACAAAACATGCACTGTCTCTGCCTGGGGTGACTCCAGTAACCACTCCACGCTTGTCCTTTGCTGGGATTACCTTTATTTTTATACTATATTAAATTTACCTCCCACCATCTTTCAGGCCTATTAAAACTGATGACGTTTTGCCATGGCTAATTACACACACATAGTGAGAGAGAGAGAGAGAGAGAGAGTTAAAACCCCTTTCTTTTTGGTACTGTTTTACCATCATATTCAAATTTTATGCCTTATGGAGATTATGTATTCAGCAGCAATAATCAGAACTACCAGATTTCCCTCCTACTGGAATAATAAGCACAGCCTATATAAACAAGTTGCATGTAAGAGGTACATTACATGATTTGTTTCTGATAAATGAAGGCAGCTCTAGCACAACACGTGGAAAATTTCATGTTGTTTGCTTCTGCAGCCTTTAATCTGAGGATCTCCAAGAGCTCTGCACAGTTTAATTAAGCCCCACAACCTCCATGCTGCTGGAAGTGCATTAAGTGTTGCTGTACTGATTCTTTACAGATGGGTAGATTCAGGCACTGAGCTGTGTGCTCCAAACTCTTCTCTCCCCGTTTGGAACTAGTCCTTAAAGCTCATCCATGTGGCTTTCCCAATGACAGCCAGAGAAAAATACATGAACTTAAAAGTCCAATCAAACAAGAAAACCCTGCCTTCAGAGAAGGCTGAGCCTCCCAATGTCACGTTGTACCTGCAAAGCATCTGAGTGCATCCCCCACTCCACCAATGCTGGTGGGAGCCTGTGCCTCTGTCAAGCAGATCAGCAGAGTGCTCCGAGCTGGGCTATCTTAAACAACCCTTTCACCAGTCTGTGTGCAATGGATTAAACCCTAAACCCATGTATTGACATGACCTCAGTATCAGGTCAGGAGGCAGACTCTGTCCCAAGCTTAAACCTGCTGCGCTCCAGATCTGCACTTTTGCTGCAGAGCTGGAAGGAAGAAAGTCCCAGCATCTTGGCTTCTAAATCCCCATTTTTCCACAGCATTCTCTCCTGTGGGATCTGTATGGAAACCACTTGCACTGTCAAAGCCACAGGACAAATGAATAGGAATTCACCCTGCCAGTGATATCCATCATGAGACACAACTCTTCACAGGGAAGGGGCGTGCTCAGC
Organism: Tricholaema leucomelas; assembly: GCA_013400475.1. Classification (NCBI taxonomy): domain Eukaryota; kingdom Metazoa; phylum Chordata; class Aves; order Piciformes; family Lybiidae; genus Tricholaema lacrymosa; species Tricholaema leucomelas. Next base: position 142,136 of record WAAF01010450.1, on the reverse strand, counting down.
CCTAACCAGCTGCACATGTACAGCCTTTGCCTCATCCAGCCCCTCAGCTCTGGAATCAAACAGTTGCTAAACCTTGGGAGTGGGTCCCAGTGCTCACAGAGAGCAGCCTGGGGCCACCAAGCAAAGGAGCAGCCAAGCCCTGTGTTCCTGGCTCTTGTCCTCTCCCCTAATCCTCTTGAGGCCATGACTTCCTCGATGGCCTTGGGAATGGACAAGCAACCTGCTTTGGCCAGGGTATGAATAGGTGCTGAAGTAATTCAGCTTTTCCCAACATTGTTTTAGCTTTGGCTGCAGAGCAGATTTCCATCTCTCTCTTTTCCTTGTTCCTTCCCCCTCTCCTCTGCAAGCTCCTTTGTTCTTGTGTTTACAGCATCATCGATTTGCTGTCAGAAGGCAACATGGCCTTGGAGTTTCTGTACACACAGTTGAAATCCAGCCGAGTGGAACCTGCCCCTCTCACATCCTGACTCCCTGCAATGGGCTGCACTCAGTGCTTCAGGTGTCAGTGCCCTTTCCCACTTGCCTCAAACACCTGCAGTGCTGCAAGGGGAAAGACTGCTCCTCTTTTTGGCTGCTGGGGGAGGTGGGGGTCAAAAGCCACAGCCCCAAGTCACACCAACCTTATCCCAAAGGAGAAAACTAGGCAGGGTCTGAGGCAAATGGCTCAACAGCTCATAAGCAAAAGGAATCCAGGAATGACACTGCATAGCCATGCTGGCTTTCAGGCATTACTGGAGAAAGCTGCCAGGTTAGCAGCCCCTGGACTGCAGTCCTCCATGCATCTGCAGCACAGATGCATCACATGCACAGAGCAAAGCTCTCCTGAGCCCATCTCTCCTGATCTGTCAGATTGTGATCTAGCTTCTGGATGTCCTCAGTGCAACTGTCCAAATGAAGGGAGTGATCACTGCCAGTCCTTCTAATGCTTTGAATGGGGTCAAAGGCTCCATTTCACCTGCCAGCCAACTGCAAGAAAATGTTGCCAGTGGTCCCTGTGCTGAGTACTGTGCAATTTCCATGACCTGTTAAAAAGCTCCTGTCTCACCTGGCTTCCAGGTGAGCATTGCACCCAGCTTACATGTCCCACGTCTGAGAGCCCAGGCCTCCACTCAGCTCTATTAATCACCTCTGAACCTGCAGAAAATAATCCCATGGCAGCTCTCCTGTCATGTGGTAACTCAAGTCCCTTTAATGGCTTCTTGGAGGGCTTCACCCCTCATTTTTACTGGGTTCCAGTTTCCAGATCCTGTCTCTCTTCCCAGCTCCACTGCTTTCACCTGCTTTTGTTCTACTGTCCTTTGAAAGGAGGGATTTGAAGGGGTGACAGGTCTGTAAATATATTGTATTGTCTGCTGGCAAAAAAAAAAAGGTAGAGCAAAAAAAGTGATGGATATACTCTTCCCCTCCTTACACTTGGGACAGAGGAAGGATGATGGCAGCTAATTGCTCTTTATTGTGCCCCGGGTTCACCTTAAGATGAAGGAAGTGATAACTTTTCAATTAATGTCACTTAAGATTCCCTGCAAGCTGTCCTGTCCCTTTCTTGGTTTCTTCTCTGAAATCATGGTCCTCAATGCTGCTTTTCTAATCCCATGGGAGCTCCCTAACTGGGCCACATCCTCACCTGGTGAGCACTGTCAAGGCACCATCGTCATCAGTGAGCAATGCTAATTTAGACCAGACGACAATCCCCCTCCAGCCCCTCTCTCGATTTACTATGGGGCAGCCTCGACAACATACTGCACTATACAAAGCAGGGATCATTTTCCAGCTTGCCCAAGAATGAACCCAGAAGCCTCTTTTAATCAGCTTAAACTGATCAAGATACCCAGGCAGAGAAGCCACAATATCCAGGTTTCTGTGTTAGCCACCTTACACCGAGATTTCTTACTTTCCTGAGTAACTGCACCACATTCCTTGAGACTGCTCTCTTGAAAAGAGAGAACACAGGGAGCTGCAGGCCAGGGGAGCTGCCTTTTTGCACACATCAGAGTGGAATCTTTGTTAGGTATTTCTTCTTCTACTAAAATCAGGGGAAAAACCCACAACCAACACCCTACTAAAAGAAATGGTCAAACAAAGCCACTTGTGAGATCTTCCACAGGAGAAACAGTTTCCTTGCAATCTCATTTGCTCCCAAGCCAGCAGAAAGCACCGAGGCACCGAGGTATGCCAGAACAACCTCTTGATAACACACTGATCACTTCAGATGTTCAAAATGTCTCCTTACAAATACCTACTGGCACTCAGGCACAGCAGCTTTCTTCCTGACTGTGTTGTCTGGGGGAGAGAAAAAAAAACCACCACCTCAAACAAACAGAAGTTGCATGTAAAGAATGACTCCTGGCTTTGAAAGAATTAGTACTTCAAATAAATGATACATATATATATATATATGCTCACACCCCCCCATATATATATATATATATATATAATTGTTATTACTTTCTTTTAAACAAACATTGCTGAAAATCACTGTCAAAAATCCACAAAAACAGTGTAAATAGCTGAAATTCTCCCTCCTCCCTCCCCCGCCCCCGCAGATACACTAATGTTTATTGTCCCCAAGAGCATCCATTTTCACTCCTCCTCTCCATACACGTGCCTGACGTCTCCTTATGTTCTTCAGCTTAGCTCCCCTGCAAACTACCATCCTGCAGAGGAGGGAGGGAGAAAAGGCTGCAAGCAGGAGGTTCAACAAGCAGCCCCTTGTCATGCAAGGACCAGAAACAGGGTGAGGATGGCAAAGTGTGAGCTGAGGTTTATGCCTCTTCCTCATCCTCATGCACCTGAGCCACCTGAGCCCACTGCCAGGAGGACCAGACAGAGATGCAGGAGCGAATATTCATTTTCCTGCAGCGTGTGCATCCGCTCGGCCAGCCCAGCCCCTGCAGCCGCCTGCCTGCCTCGCAAACCTTCTCCTCCAGCCCGAGATGGCAGCTCCCTTTTACAATAGCCATTACCAAGGTGTGAAATCTGCGGGAGGGGGGCAGCCTGGGGAGGGGAGTGTGTGTGTGTGTGCATCTGTGAATATGATTACAGGCTTAAAACCTGCAAAGTCTTTTCAGATTTAATGAACCAGAATCTGGCTTTCATTTCGGCTGTGCATATTTTGAACCCTAATATATGTTTATTTAGCTTAATTAATTGCCTCCCACACATACACACACCCCAACTCCCTCCTTAAGAGATACCTGCTCAGCTTTCCAAAGTATTTGTCAGTGTCTGCACATTGTGCCTAACAAAGACTGCAGTACCTGGGCTGAGACCTCATCTTTCCTGGATACTGCATTGCATGATGGCAGGAGGAGGGGATGGGCTGATTTGAGAAGGAAACATCATCTTCAACAGATTAGAAAGTCGTTTTTCTCCTCCCAGGTCAATACTGAGGTGTTACATTTACCTGATCTGGTTTGAGCAGACACTGCTGTTAGAGATGGCAAAGTCAGATGGGGGGTGGGGGTGGTGGAGTTATGCAGCACCATGAGATTACCGAGGTGCAGCGGTTGTGTGGATGCCTTGTGTGTGACCTGGTGGGTGAAAGGCAGGCTGCTACGTGGTATTTACATTTGTCCTCTATGATTTAAGTCCTCCAGCTAACTATAGGAAAATAATATGGCAAAACAAAACAGGAGGAAGTCTTTGAATACCAGCAACAGATAGCCCAGTGCACAACAACTGACAGGGGAGCAAGTGGTACAGACTGGCAGTTTGGAGATGGAATAGGTAGGACATTGATGAGGGCAGTCCTTCCCCAGTAGCTCAGCTTGGGAGCAAAGACTAAGGGCAATGCCAGCCAGAGCCTGGGCAAGAGATGGGAACATGCAACCAAGCCACTTCCCTGTGAAGATGATTAACTAGGTGATAAGGCACACATACAGCATGTATCTGGTAGACACAGGGCACACAGGCTGCATAGAAGCCTTTGTCTTGAGAACTGCTCTTTCTTTCAAATATCTTTATCCTCGTAGGGGAGGATCTGCTCAAGGTTATTTTTTTGTTACTCATTTCCATCACACTTTGCACATCATGCAGTGGACAAAACCTCAAGTACTGAGAACAAGTCAGTGCTGCCAGGGTGATCATCACTGATCACAAGCAGCAGAAACCCCTGACTGCTCTGATGGTTGGCAGGATCCATAAAGCTCCCCCAGTCAGGGGAAAGCAGTTGGGTGAGGAGGGATTTGAACGGGCATATCCTTTGTGTGCACCCTGCAGACCAAGAGCTCTAATCTGGAACTTGCATTGGGCAGTTATTGATCACATTTTCCTGTCCTTGAAACCCTTCACCCAAATCTCACACAGGTGATCACATTTTCCTGCCCTTGAAACCCTTCACCCAAATCTCACACAGGTGATCACATTTTCCTGCCCTTGAAACCCTTTGCCCAAATCTCACACAGGATTTTTTTTTCCCCCCAATTTATTTCCTCCCCCCTACAATGAAAACTTTTTCAGGACAGGAAATGGTTTTCCTGTCCAGACCAGACACTGGCTTCCTGCACAGTCTTCAGCAGATCATGTAATCCTATGCCCCTGTTTGTAAAACGAAGATGATCGACTGCCTTTGTCTCCCCTGCTGAAATGTCCAAGCTGTAGCCCTTCATGCACACATGTGAGCAGGCATAACTCTGCCCTGATCTCACACACAGCACTCTGGAGGTGCTCATAAATAACGGCAGAGTTACGAAAGTAGGATTTACAGGAGTGCGTCAGAGCGGCCAGTGACGAAACCGCCTGCGTTTACTCTTGGTTTACATCAGAATAAACAAGGCCAAACTCTGGCCCTGGTTCTGCAGCAGGGCTCTCTGGCTTGTGCATCTCCTTTCCCTCTTCTCACCCTCCCTCTAGCTCCACATGGAAATCCAGTCAGTTTAACAAGGGGAACTTGTGGACGGAAGTTTCTGCCTGCCGTGCAGCTTTGTAGGCTCAGTTCAGGGGTAGGCAGGATGTGGGTGATGGGTGGGATGCTATGGGAGGGTGCTGGCACATGCATGGTGTGCATGACCTGGCAGAGCAAGCCTGTGGCTACCTGTACACATCCATGTGTGTGCGACAGGGTTTGGGCACTTAGAATCAGCCAGGATGGAAGAGACCTCCAAGCTCAGTCAGTCCAATCTAGCACCCAGCCCATGCCAATCAACCAGACCATGGCACTAAGTGCTCCATCCAGTCTTTTCTTGAACACCTCCAGGGACAGCAGCTCCACCACCTCTCTGGGCAGCCCATTCCAATGGCACACCTTGTGCCCTTTGGGGGAACATATACAAACCCAGCTAAAAGAGCTCCTGCTCTGGGGAGAGTCTGTGATTCAGTGACAGAGGAACTGAAATGGTTAATGAGCTACTTCAAGGATGAGCTCCGGTTACACAGGGAAAACATTTTCTTGGTACATTTTGGACAAGGGCTGCAAGTGCAAATGCTTTGAAACTGGGACTGAGATTGGTTAGATCCCATGCTTCTGGGATGGTATCAATAATTGGACTGCTTCTCAGTGGTCCAGGGCCTGGTGAGGTTTCTGCCTGGGCTGCAGAGCAAGCTGCCCCTTCTGGCAGTGCGAGGTGGCGTGCTGCACTGTGAACACAGGACCAGTACTGGGGAAAAGGGCAGGTGGTGGCACTTACCCCTTCCATCCTATGGCCTCAAGGCCTTCTCAGCCACTGGAAGCTTATAACATGAGCCAGTGCCAGCATGGATGGTATCTGTTGCCACTTCAGTAGGCAAGACCAGAGTGTGAAGCCCTGAGGAATGCCACTCCCTGCCTCATGGCACCAGCCCTGCTCATGGCCAGCAGTACCCTCTGGCCCTGGATACCACAGGGATTGGTGAGAGCAACCAATGACTTCTGATCCCCCTGTAAGAGCACTGCAGCCCCCACATTGCATGTGTGACACTCATCATTTTGTTATGCTGACCTCCCCTGAGCCACCCTGGGGCATGCTCAGCTTTGCAAAAGCGTCTCGGTGATGGCCACAGAGAGGGGACTATGTGCCACTGCAGAGCCGCTGGTGGCACGTCCTGGCATGTGACAGAGAGGGGAGAGGCTGGGGTGACTTTCCAGGAAAAGTAACAATAGGGAAAGAGGGAGGGAAGAGGCACCAGCCCCACAGATGTTGGAGAGGAAGCTCCATCCCTCTCTGACATAGACTGAGCACTGCGGCAGCCGGCAAGCCAGGGCCCGGATGCAGTGACCCGGGAGGTGCTCTGCTCCCACGGGCAGGGGATGGCTGCAGAAGCGCCAGGCGGTTATGTAAGAAAAGAGCCTCTGCTACGGCAGCGTCGCAGGAGAGCGGCGATAGCAAACAGTTAAGGCTGACAGGCAGGCAAATCTGCTTAGCTGGCTGTTCCGCTGGCAGGCAGGCACTAACAACCGAAATCAGAGCACCTTTTATAGCCGGGCTCTGGAATGACAGAATCGCACTCAATTGCAGCTCAGAGAGGCACTTTCTACTCAAAGCCCTTTGCAGAGAGCAGGGTCCTGACGGCTTCTTTTTTGCTGCCGCTGCTGCAGTGTTTACTCCAGCACCGCACAGGGTAGGAAACCAACCTTTCCCACCAGCTTCTTTCCCCCCTTTCTCCTTCCTCTGACATGGAGTCGCTGCAACAGACTGGTCCTTTCTTTCCTCTTTGCAGGATGGACTGAAATGATGACCGTTACAAAAATGAGAGGAAATAAACTCTACCTATTCTGTTTCTGCAGGCTACCAGTAATAAAACCCCTACGTGATCTTCTGCGCCGTGCCAGCGGAAAATGTCCCCTTTCTGCACTAGCCACTCCGAGCTGCCAACTCCAACAGAAGGCAGCATGGCTGCTAATTGCTTCAGACCCAAGGCTGGTCCATTAGGGCAGCATCCCCAGACTACACAGGGGAAGAGTTTTGCTTTAATTGTCCCCGCACAGCGCTTTGCGCTGCAATTTGCTTCGACACTGCAAACACATTAATTCTCCCAGCCAGCAGCTTTTCTGCTCCTCATTTCTATGCCAACTGCTCCAACACGATTGGCTGGCTGGGAAGTCTTCACCAGCCAACCAGCAGCCACTTTTCCATTCATGTCCTAGCAACAAGGCCTGTTCCAATCTGGCTCCAGCAAAGTGACACCTGAAAAATGACATCACGAAGAAGCGGGCGGCAGTGGGGCCAGAGCGCTTTTTTCAGCTGTCTGCTGTAGAGTTCATTTAAGGTGTTTCAGTCTCGAGTCTTAAAGCCACACCACGCTGCATGTCGGCTGAGCTTTTCCCCTGCTTCCCTGCCCCATATCTAGGTTAAGAGGCTGCAGAAAACCTGTTCAAACCCTCTCCCTGCCTCCTTTCCTGGCGCGCTCCCTCCAGCCAAGTGCGATGCCATCGAATCGCCTTTCCCGCTGCCTGCTGCAACCGAGAGGCAAACTCCAACTCGCCCAGCCAAAACCTCCCCTCCCCAGTCCCCTGCGACTGCTTAAGCACTAAAGGACCTCTTCTGTCTTTGCACTCCAGGTAAAACAAACCAGTGGGAATACCTGTGGCCGCACCTATGGGACAGACAAAAAGCCCCGTGGGGTGTTTTCTCTATGGCTTTACCTTGTATCTGATCAAAGGCACCATGTCCCTCGGTGCTCCAAGGGTGGGGAGGCAAGGTTTTAAGATGCAAACAGCCCAGTGAAGTTGCAGGATGTGAAAGGAGAGCTTAAAGCTGTTGCTGAAAGGTTTTAGCAGGGGCTGCCTGTGATTTTTCTCAATATGAAGATCAAAACCTTTTGCTTGCCTTCCTTGCTATCATTTTTAATTAATGAAGGCAGGAATGCCTGCAGATACGGAACGGCAGAGAACGCCCTCCCCATCTTTGGACTGTATTTCCTTCAGGGGAGGGGAAAAAAAAGGCAAGGGGAGGGGGGGAAAATCATGATCAGCAAAGATTGCAATCATACAGCGGATCCAGGTTATTAACCACAGCATTCCATCGTTTTCTGAGGCATTGCAGACCGTGGGGATGAGGGGGTTACATCTTAGAAATGGTCTAGAATTTATGTCAAAGCGTTTTAGAGAGCTGGAAAATATACAGCAGAGAGAGAAAAAAAAAATCCAATTCCAGATGATTCCAAAGGCAGAAAGACAATGGGAGCAAAGGACCAAGTTCAGCTCATTTAAATGTTGTTAATTGTTCATTCCCTTACTGAGAGGGTTCCTTCTGCAAATGAGAGAACAAATGCCTTCACATTTTTTTTTATTAGCACTATGCCAAGACTGAAGTGAGCCCAAATAATCTTAATCACTGAATAGCCCTTGCTGGTTTATGGCTTTTAAAAGAGAGCAGGAGAAGAAAGAGAAGAAAAGCAGCAGATAATGCCATACTGGCACAAAGAGCTGGAGCCGAGGTTGGAAGTCACTGCAATCTACGCCCAGACCTCTTGGAGGTCTCAAGCACCACTAGAGACCAGCAAATGGGAAAAAGACCTACATGCCTTTCCGTGGGGAACAAAGTTGCCTTTATTGCCCACCAGTGAGGGCTGCAAGGGGGTGGCTGTACCACCAGCTATGGATTTTGCATTATGCTCTAGGTGTCCACACCTTTATTTATTTCAGTTCCCTGGAGGTTTGCACAAGCAGCATCTCGTGATGCACCAAACAGTCACATTAGAGCCACAGCTCTGACTAAATTTTCAGCTCTTGAGAGCAATCAGCGTTGGCAGGGGAGGTCGGAGGCGCTGGCAAGCTTCCCGTGCTCCTTGAAGCCCATGCCTTGCATGGCTATATAAGGCAAGAGGAGGAAGAAGAAGGGGCACAAGAAGCAGCAGTGTTGCACATACAAATATGAATATTTAGCAGAGGCAGGAACTCATCTAAATCCAGGCTGTGGCTGGCTGAGGTCATGGACCTGGCTGCCAGTTTGAGGCACTCCTTTGCAGGCTCCATGCACAACAGTAATGCTTTGCATCTTTCTTGGCCCTTGGATCCCAGCAGTGGACCCCTCCCTCTCTTATTTGGCTACAACCCTTGTTCTTGGACTGGGGAAACTAAAGCAAAATGAGGTGGTTGTGAGGGTTAAGGACCTTCTTTCTAGCTTGGTTCTGAACTCAGTTTTGGGCTGCCCAGTTTAAGAGGGACAGGAATCTGCTGGAGAAGGTCCAGCAGAGGGCTGCAAGGATGATGAGGGGACTGGAGCACTGCTTGAGGAGGAGAGGCTGAGGGACCTGGGGCTGCTTAGTCTGGAGAAGACTGAGAGGGGATTTAATCAATGTTTATCAATATCTGAGGCCTGGGGGGCAGGAGGAGGGGGGCAGGCCCTGCTCATTGCTCCCTGGGATAGGACAGTGAGCAATGGATGGAAGCTGCAGCACAGGAGGTTCCAGCTCAACACAAGGGGAAACTTCTTGCCTGGGAGGGTCCCAGAGCACTGGCACAGGCTGCCCAGAGAGGTTGTGGAGTGTCCTCTGGAGCCTTTCAAGGCCTGTCTGATGTGTTCCTCTGTGATCTGTGCTAGATTGTATGGTCCTGCTCTGGCAAGGGGGTTGAACTCAATGATCTCCTTGGGTCCTTTCCAACCCCTAATATCCTGTGATCCTGTGATCTGAGATCCAGAAGGAATTATCAAGTCCAGCCCTCATGGGGACAGGAGCAGGGCACAAGACTTGTGCTGAAGACCAGTCACAGGCTGGGACTGTCCCTGCACTGTGACAGATCAGCTACTTGAAGAGGCCCAGATGCCAACACTTAATTTTTCCTGCTTTCTCCCTGGAACACAATGCTGTTTGGTGTGTCCTGAGGTCTTCCCTACAGTGGCCTTGGCTGTACTAACAGCAGCTTGGCTTGGACTCATGCACTGGATGTGTGAAGAAAAGAGCATCCATTTTCCTATCAGGAATGATGCTGGAAGTGAGGAGCATGACAGCAGCTACATTCTGCCTGTGATGCTGTTAGGATAAGCATCCCTGTGCATTTAGGCTGTAGCTGAGGTCAAGGCTTTGGTTCTTCTCCAAGGATCTGGCCTTCTCCTGCAATATTCCATACTTTGGTTTCTACCACTCCCCTTTTATGTGGGAATAGGCTGGATGTTAGGGGGAAGTTCTTCACAGAGAGAGTGATTGGCATTGGAATGGGCTGCCCAGGGAGGTGATGGAGTCGCTGTCCCTGGAGGTGTTGAATAAAAGCCTGGGTGGGGCACTTGGTGCCATGGTCTGGGTGATTGTGTAGGGCTGGGTGCTAGGTTGGACTGGATGATCTCGGAGGTCTCTTCCAACCTTGTTGATTCTATGAGTCTATGAATATATTCAATATTAGCAAACAGTGGGGCTCTCAGAGGAGTTACTGTCATTAACAGCTCCACACATCATGGAGAAAAGATTTGCTTTTGTCATTAGAAGAGGCAGCCTCTGCAAACTGAAATGCCACATCTCCTGTTGTCTGCCTGACAGTGCTTTTGCCCTGATCCAAAGCATGCCGAGGGAAATGGGAGCCTTTCAGTTCATTTCAATGGACTTTGGAACAGGCCCCTCATGCAATATGCATTTAGTCATATAGTGCTCACAGAAAAGGCTCCTGAATGAGACAAAATATCTAATCAACTGCATTTACCCCATGCTTCAGTCACCCACCTGCACCAGGATTCTGTTTGATAGCAGGCAAACTGCACCAGAGTTTTCTCTATAGCACCAATCATGACATTATGCTTGCTGTGTTTTGCATTGGTTAGAGGAGCAATTTATAATTTGAGAAGACTTCAAGTTAGGAAGCAACTGATTACAGAACAAGAACTTTGGAACTCCACAGAATTATAAACCCAGGGCTGGAGTGAATCATGTGCAAATTGAAATTGTGCATCATTAAAGTGCCTGCCATGCCCCACGCTGGAGGTAGTAAAATATGCTAGAGAGAGGTGTGGTGGATCCCAAAAATCATTTTATGAATGAAAACAGCCTCATCTTAAGTACATCTGTGGTCCAATTACTTCTAAGTGGAGAGCTGCTATTTAAAAACCTCCAAATACTTCAGTCGTGTGGGGGGAGGTGTCTGCAGTTTTGGGCACCTCACTACAAGAGGGATGTTGAGGTGCTGGAGAGAGTGCAGAGGGAGGCAATGAAGCTGAATAGCCTAAGGAGTAAATCTGATGAGGAGCAACTGAAGGAGCTGGGTATGGCTAGTTGAGAGTGATTTGCCATTGGAATGGGCTGCCCAGGGAGGTGATGGAGTTGCCATCCCTGGAGGTGTTCAAGAAAAGCCTGGCTGGGGCACTTAGTGCCATGGTCTGGTTGATTGGCCAGGGCTGGGTGCTAGGTTGGACTGGATGAACTTGGAGCTCTCTTCCAACTTGGCTGATTCTATGATTCTATATGATTCTATGAGGCTGAGGGGAGACCTCATTGTGCTCTCTACAGCTGCCAGAAAGGAGAGTGTGGAGAGGTTAGTGCTGGTCATTTCTTACAGGTAAATAGTGGTAGAACAAGAGGGAATGGCCTTAAGCTGCCACTGGGTAGGTTTAGCCTGGATACTTGGAATTTTTTTTCCCAGCAAGAGTGGTCAGGCATGGGAATGAGCTGCCCAGGGAGGTGGTGGAATCGCCAACCCTGGATGTGTTTAGAAGTTGATTGGATGATGCTCAGGGATATGGTCTAGGGTGCTGCACAGGGTTAACCCTCCAGGGGGAGTGACCTTGAACCTGACCCTAGGTGGTCTTGACCCCTCCCCAGGGGTGGGTCCACAGATGACCCATAGCATCTTTCCTGCCCATTCCCCTCAGCCATAGAGAGGACACCACCACCAAATCAGGACGAGAAGAGCCTAGTGTGAAATATATCCTGAAAGCACAGAGAGTTATCATTCTTCTACCTAAAAGGAGGTAGTGAGGCTGGAGCTGGTCTCTTCTCCCAAATTACTAATGATAGGACAAGAGGAAATGGCCTCAAGTTGCATCAGGGGAGGTTTAGGTTGGATGTTGAGAGCAAATTCTTTCCTGAGCCTCCCTGGCACTGGAACAGGCTGCCCAGGGAGGTGGTGGAATCGCCATCCCTGAAGGTGTTTAAAAGGAGAGTGGATGCTGTGCTTAAGGCTATGGTATGGTGAAGAAGGCTGCTGGGATGAAGGTTGGACTGGCTGATCCTGGTGGTCCTTTCCAACCACAGCGATTCATAGTGATGAGATGTTGTGCTGAGGGATTTGGGTTAGTCAAGGACTTGTCAGTGTGAAACTAAGGATTGGACTGGATGAGCTTGAAAGGCTTTTCCAATCTAAGAGAATCTGTGGTTCTGTGATTCACCAATAACTATGCTCATTTACTGGCAGATCGTCTCAGCATTTCTGCTTCCACCTCCGGAGGCTAAAATCCTGCTTGCAAATGTATGCAAAGTGAGGAAGATTTTATTTTCTCTGGTGTGTTCAGACAATATTCTAGACAGCAATGGCCAAATCCTTCAGGATTGTTACTTCCAGGAGTTTAAGGTGTGCTTGACTCTCCCTTTATTCCTAAAGATACACTGCCCCAGTATTAGGCCTTTGCATATATTAGCACTACAGAAATAAAGCACAGATTGGCAAATTCCTGATAAACCACAGCCAAATACCCAACAACTGTACTCATGCTGCCCCATTCCACAAGCACCTGAGTGGCTGAGGAGGGCAAATTAATGTGAGATCTGCTTTTTCTCAAGGCATCACCATCACCTCCGAAGTGAAATACCTCAAGGAGATCATAAATGTGTGCTTGAGCTGCAAGAGAAAGGCAATGAAAGCTCTGAGCACAAATAAAAACACTGACAGAGGCTGCACACCCTGAATATTAATATCTGCTTTCCACAATGGAGTCTTCCTTTTCAACTTAAGGATATATTGCTTTCTAGGTAGCTCTTGTTCTGACATTGCCTGGTAAAAGTAATCATGACTTGGGGGATATTCTCTTCCAGAGAATGTTTAAATAATAACAGCAATAGTAATAATGATACACAGATATTGTTGGGAGTTCTCCCAGGGGAAATCCTAGCTGGTAATTGGCTTTGCTTTCAGGTTCTGCATCTGAATTTCACAGGTATGCTGAGCCCCAGCAGCTCTGCTGAGCCCCAGCAGCTCTGCCATCAGGAGCCAGTGGCCAAGCCCACCCTACCTGCAGTAGCCACAGCCAAGTTGAAGCTCAAGTTCTCCAAGCCAGACGACTCAAAGTCAATTGTGTGAGCACGCTCTGCATTTCCTCACTCACAATGCCATTGTCCCCTCCCAGGCCATAGCCCAGGTGAGTGACAGCTCATCAGTGGTATGAAAGATTGGCATAAGGCTCAAGGATGACCATAACTGGTATGTGACTGCTGGGTGTGTCACCTCTGTGCTGCCCTAGAAGTCAGGAGGCTTGGCTTTAAATCACTTGTGCCAAAGTCTCTGGCTCTGAGACAATAAATGGGAATGACTTTCCTTCTTTTGCTGAGCTTTTGTGTTGGAGCAGTTTAAAGTGGAAGCTTCAGAAAATCACAGACAGATTTCCCCCTTTTACAATACACCCTGCTTGGGGGTTTTACTGCTTGCTTTTTCATACATGACACTGAACTTTACGAAGAGCATGCTGCTTGGCTGCAAAGCCAAGCCTTTGAAAGGCCAGCATGCCAAAATTCAAACTGCCCATTGCAACTCAATCCACCTCCCTCTGTGCCTATGCATTACCATGTAAGCTTTTATGGTCATCACAGGGTTGTGGAAGAGGAACTATCAGACAGGCTTAATGGTGAATTAATCATCATTATCATAATAGGCCCCATCCATAACACACACACATTCCAAATTATACCAAGGACTGCACTCGTCCTGCACTCGCTGTTCCCTGCCGCCTTTTATGCTTGAGCCCTGGCACCAAGAGGGCAAGGAGAATAAAGCACAAAATCCTGAGCTAAATCCTAAAGACCAGCCCCTGCAAAATCTGTGCTGATGGAAGCATTGCCTGCTCCAGCAGCTCAAGATTTCTACAGGCAGCAGCTCCTTTAGGGAGGGAAAAGGAGAAAACAAAAAGGCATGTGTTGGTGCAAACGCAGAGGGTAACTGCCTGGCCCGGCAGAGGCTGGGAGAGCTCTGGGCAGTCAAGTATGTGAAGGGAGCAGTGGAAGGGCACTGTAGTGGCTTCCCCCCCCCCTCCCTTTTCTCACAGGATGAAAAAGCCTGGCCTAGGTCTCTGTGCCAGAGCCTGCCTCGAGTTTCCCTGTCCCCTAGCATTCATTAGTGATTACATGCCCCCCGAACACCTGCGAGAGTGGCTCATAAAGCCAGCATTCATGGGGCCTGGCAGCGCCAGCATGGGAACGGCAGGCTACGGGGCGACAGTCATTGTATCTCCAGATAAAAACATTCTCTTACCAAGGCCTCTGAAAATAGACTCTGGCTGCAATTGCAGTTCGGCACCACAGGGTATTTCAAGCAAGCAAGCAGGGTTACTTCACCTCCGTCCCTTTTAGAGTCAGTTAAGTGCATGGCTGCGGTGCTGTCAGGAGCCCTCTGCACGGCAGCAGCCTCTGCTATACAGCAGTGAGAAATCACAGGGCTCCAAAACTCTGTCTGCTTGCTGGAGCATCTGGCAACAGTGCCATTTCTTTCCTGAGAGCTGCTCCTGCCCACTGCTGTTCTGACAGGAGTTACTGTGTCGGGGTGGTCAGCAGTGCAAGGTGAAAAGGAGAGGTGCTGGCTTCATGAGTCCCACTGGAAATATCAGACAACTTAAGGAAAACAAAAATATCGTTAGAGAGAGGGGGAAAAAAAAGTGCCTACAACACTTAAATGCACACCTAGGAGGCAGAAATCCTAGCAATGAAATGCTAGATTACAATGGTGCCTCACATAGATCCCTGCTCCTGGGAAGGGTGTGCCGAGATAGGTTGCAGCACTGTGGGTAGGCTGCTGTCAGAGGCTGGCTCCCAACATGCCCCCAGGTGTGTGGGCTTTGGGTTGGTGGGATGCTGCCCAGACTTACAAGTGCTTACTGTCTACTTCCAGCAGGTCCATGTCCCACCTGTCTGAGTGCACAACTGAGTGTTAGTGATGCAGGGAGAGTTACTGCCACAGGAGAATGCTGCCGTGAGAGGGAGCACTGTAGTTCAGGAGCTGAGATGCCATAGAGAAGCCTCAATGTGAGGAACTGATGAGCATCCATATAGAAGCAGGTCTCATTTGTGCCTCAGCTCTGGGAGTCCAGAAAGTAAGAGAGCAACATGAATCACATATCTCTGAACAAAACCTCAGGTCTGTGACACAGTACAAGGTCAGAGAGGATGCCTGCTGGCTCAGACATCAGTAAATGCAGCAATAAATGCAAGGCCCCTGATCACTGGAACATATTCAGTGCTGCCACCTCCCAGCAGAGGTTTAGGATGGTGGCTGTAGAGCCACGAGTACTATGAGTGCAGAGAAAGACACTTTCAGTTGCCATGCAGGGATGTGGCTGAGACATCAGCAATAAATGCAGGGACACTGACCACGGTGACACATTCAGTACTGCCACTTCCCAGGAGAGGTTTGGGGTGGTGGCAGTAGAGCCACAAGCCCTATAAGTGAAGGGAAAGGCACTTTTAGTTGCCATGCAGGGATCAGAACTCACTTTGGTATGGAGCACAGCCCCAGAGCTCAAACTTCACATGAAGAGTCTCTGCTTAATCTCCTGCATTGGGCCCCTGGAAAGCAATGAAGATGAAAAATGCTTTGCTGCAGTCTCTGCCGTTATTGATACTGAGCTGCTCACTGCTTCAATTCATAGAGGGCTTTGCAGTATAGAAACTGAGAAATGAACTCTTCAGAAACACCTGTACTGGCTGCTGACATGCAGCAGAGACAGGGAAGATGGGGACACTGCTGGAGGAGTTTGTGGCATCACTCAGAGCTGCAATAAGAGCAGCAGAAGCAGCAAGTGCCTGTAAGAGACACCTGCGGTCTCGCTGCAGTCAGAGTGGACTTGGGGTCTTGTGTCACAGGAGTGGCATTCATTGCTTTACACCAGGGCCATGCACAGGTAAGATGACTAAGTAGAGATGTGACCTTTTGGGTGGGAAGACAGCTCTAGTGGGTTATCCAGCCTGAGGCCCCTGCACGATGGCAGGGCTTACCAAACAATCCCCTGGCCAGGTAAACTCTAAAGCTGCCCTAGCTCTGAGACTGAGTCACACATACTCAGAGCCTCCTCGCTCATTAGCATATCCCCCTGCCCCACCAAGATGCCACCTACACAAAAGGCAGTGCCAAAACTCAAGGACACACAATCAATGAGTCCTTGTACACTGAGTCCCAGGTTGATGGCAGGTGTTTTAACACTTATGATTTTCAAGGACACCTTTTAAACAACTGCATTCAGTGTCTAGTCTGAAGTAGCTATTTAAACTCCCTCTCTAGCCGGTGGAGAGGCATCACTACCTCCAGAGTGTTACTCCTCTCACCCTAAAACCTCCTAACTGTAGGAGTATAGCAGCAAACGGCTGTGCAGTGGAAACATCTGAGGACCATTGTAGTTAAATGACCATTTGAGAGGACCAAGGAAAGGACCTTTAATGATCACAAAAGGGCAGAAAGCTAATTTTGCACCCAAAAGCTCTGGCAACACCTTGCTGGTGGAGAACAACCCATCCAGATTTGGTCACCTGAACCTTTTCAGAAGCAACCGTGCTGAGCTCAGCACAGCTGCTGAAGAGCTGCAGCAGGAGTCAGGACAATGCTGCAGTGTGCTTGCCCTCTGCCCCTTGCGGGCAGCTCCTGGATGTTCTGGGGCCAACCTGTCCATTCAAGGCTGCTGTGCACTCTGCACCTTTAGAAGCTCACAGGATCTGGTGGGTGCACTGCTACACAGTGCTGCCCTCCTTCTCAGCAAGAAAGACCCAGCCTTTGGGGTCGCTTTGGTTCAACATGGTCCTTGGGTCCCCCAGAGGTTGCTTTGGACAATTTGGTTTGTCCCTGTTTGCACTGTGACTTTTAGGACTGGCACATGAATAGAAAGCTGGAGAAGGATGCCAGGCACAGTGACCTGCATTTCAGAATGAGATCCTGGAGTCCTTTTTGCAGGGGGAGGAGGAAGAATCTGGGAGCTGCAGTCACAGAGCTGGAGAGAGATATCTCCCAAGATCAATGACTTCCATCCTACATCCTGAGCTGTCCCCAAATCCTGCCATTTCCATTGCCATGCTATTCAAGAAAATACCATCTTCTTTCAAAGAAGGAAAAAAAGGAAAGGAAAATATGCAGCTAACTCTCCTGTGTGTGTTTTTGACTTAGTAATATCTGTAGCCAATTTTCCCAAGAGACACAAACAAACACATGCTGAACCAGAATATCAATGAGGTCTTTTTTAGAGCAGGCACATTAAAATGCAAAACAGGAGATAATGAGATAAAGCAGCAAGTTACAGGTTTCTTAATTCCAGATTTTTAAAGCCCATGAAGTAGCTTGAGGAAGGGAATTGGGTTAAACCTAGTGGAGGGCTTGGCTGAGGGGCAGCTTCCTCAAACTTGTGAGGCTGAATGAATGAATAAAGGCAGAGGAGCAGAAGGGAGAGGAAGTAATATCAGGGACCCCAAGAGATGCAGGTAAGAGCATTTATTAGCTATGAGGTTGAATCCTCTCCTAAGAGATGCCATCCTGCACCTGCTTGCCTTGCACTTGAAGGGGCAGATCCTGACAGACCAGCAGCCACGGGAAGGGAGAGCAGGATCAGCTCAGTGCCCAGCTGTGCACGGCTCTGGCTCAGGGCGATGCTGCTAATAGCAGAGCAGCAGCCGCATCCTCTGCCCTGCATCTTCTCATGATGCTTCAGTCTCAGGCTGCTGGTCCTGGTTGTTGCAGCAGTTTAACACAAGTCATAACATGGAGACAGCAAGAAGCCTGCGTAGCTACATTGGCACTGCTGCTGTAGGAGAGGGTGAGAGCCCTGCCCCCAAGAAGGGTGTCAGAGCTTGCAGGTCTGCTAGCAGGTCTGCATTCAGCTGATGGAGTAACTGCAGCCTCAGAGGCTTTTCTGGACTCAGCGTGGCCAGGCAGAAGGGTGGTTTTGTTCCTGCTTTCAGAGCTCCATCCCCACTGAACAAGAACTACATTCCCCCCCCCCCCGCCCCCAGGCCTGCCTGTCTGTGCTCCCACAGCCCTATAGGTGACACTGTAAAATTCAGGGTCACTCTGAGGAGGTGACGTTTTGGATGCTGGTGCCAAAAAGATCATGAAAGGAAAAATTAAAAGATGAATGAATGAGAGGAAATGGAAGGGGGGGTGGGGGGTGGGGGGTAGGGAAAGTATAAGAAAGAGCCATTATTTAACCAGACCTGGCCAAGGGTAAAGGTTTTAATTCTTTCCAAGTGCCATATGTGGTTGCCTGTGGGGGAAAGGCAAAGCCATATTTATCTGACTGAACCAATAATTCATATCTGTTTCAGAAGCCGACTTTGGTGGATTGTAGATCTACAGCTGTTCCTAGTCTAGGTCCAGACTTTCCCGGTGGGAATCACTGTAGCAACACGTCTGACTTATAGAATTCATATGGAGGGGGATAGGAGACCCAGAACTGTAAATTCAAACCGTCTGTACCTTACTCCTATGCGCTCAATTCAAAAGCATTTAGGGCTTTTCAAAACAGTCCTTTCACTACAGGAAAAACTCCCCCACGCTCACAATTTAAAGGAAACAGATCTTTCATGTTTACCCTTCCTGTTTCTTGTAGGAGGTCTCGAAATAAAGGTAAGAATGCAAAAGCCATTTTGTGTTTTTCCAATAAAACTCAGAGCAGTTGCCCTGCTGCAGAACGTTTGTGTGTGCATGCCTGAGTGTAGGGGGATGGTGAATGTGTTACATGCTGCTGGAGGGGGGGGAAATCACAACCTAGTGGCTAAACAAAGAAGGCTCCAGAAATGCTTTGACTTCCCCTGCTTTAGCTTCCAAGATTATATTTCTCTGCAGGTTTTGTTTCCTCCGGCGCTAGAGGTTCTCACGGCTTGCACACAAATGTGACAGTGACAAAGGTGCTTCATAGAATGATAGGTTGGAAAGGACCTAAAAGATCATCTGTTTCCAACATCTCCTGTCATGGGCAGGGACACCTTCCACTAGATCAGGTTGCTCAAAGCCTCATCCAACCTGGCCTTGAACAGCTCCAGGGAGGGGGAATCCATGGCCTCCAAGGGCCAGTGTCTCCCCACCCTCACTGTAAAGAATTTCTTGCTGATATCCACTCTAATTCATAGAATCACAGAATGGTTTAGGTTGGAAGGGACCTCAAAGCTCAGCCAGTTCCAACCCCCTACCATAGGCAGAGACACCTCCCACTAGAACAGGTTACTCAAGGCTTCATCCAATCTGGCCTTGAACACCTCCAGGGAAGGAGCATCCACAATCTCCCTGGACAACCTGTTCCAGTGTTTCAATGGGAAGAACTTCTTCCCAACATCTATTTTCAATCTCCCCTCTGCCAGTTTAAACCCATTACTCCTTGTCCTATCATTACAAGACCTTGTCAATAGTCCCTCCCCGGCCCAGTTTGTTTGGGACTGAGTTCACTACAGTTTGCCAGCTGAAGCCTTGGCATATTCTTGTGCCTGGGTTGTTTAAGAAGATCTACCTTTCCCTCTGGGGATGCTCCAAAGACCATCAGAGCCCACATAACTAGACATCAGGTCTCCTATCACTTCTTGCTAAACCCACGCAAGACAAGGGAAGCCCTGGACCCACACACAGGTGGAAAGAAATCCTCATCCAAACCCCATCAAGCTGACTGTCAGCCCAGACAATGTTGAGAAGCATGCACTAAGAGCATATTCCTCTCCCCAGATCTTCAGCTGAACCTGTGATGGAGCCCTGCTATGGATGCAATCACCCACAGAGGGAGAGCAGTACTGCCAAGGGGCTGGAGCAGAAGTCTGTCTTAAGACCAACTTCTGTAATTGCTTTTCTCTCTTGATTACAGCAGTGAACTGGGGGTTCCACAGCTGCTGCAGGAGCTGCAGTTAGGCAGCGTGCATAGCCTTGCCAAGCCTGCCATAAACACCCACACAGCCCCTCCGTGCATGGTTTATCCCTTGGGATGGTGGCTTTGCTCCTTGTGGAGGTGAGCAAACATTTCCCCCTCTCTTTCCTTCAAAGGGGTGCTGGGAGGCCAATTGATTTAGCTTTGTTTGCTACAACATACTTGTGGGTCCCGGGTTGGAAGATGCAGGAGGAGAGCTGCTGTGATGGCTGTTGGCAGCAGCAGGCAGGCAGTGAGTTACCCTTGCTTGGTGCTGCTGTGTACCCTGTGCATTTGATCTCATTTTTGTTTGCTTTCTGTCTTTTTTGCTTGTTCCATCTATTATGTATGATTGCCATGTTAGGGCCCTTTTCTTCACTATGCCAAGGCAAATAAGGAATTTTGAACTCTGAGTTAATATATGCTCTCTGTGTTAGAAAATAATCACTGCTGTGCTGTTCACCAGGCCAGATCCTCAGCGTGACAGCAATCTCCCCAAACCAGGAGTGCTTTGCTCCTTCTACATCACTCAGCACTTCAGCCTATCTCTTTATTCACCCCTGCTCTTTGCTTTATTGAATCATCCTGCTTGTGGGTTCTCCCTGTAGAATAAAATCCTGGAATGGTTTAGGTTGGAAGGGAGCTCAAAGCTCAGCCAGTTCCAACCCTCTGCCATAGGCAAGGACACCTCCCACTAGAACAGGTCACTCAAGGCTTCATCCAACCTGGTCCTGAATACCTCCAGGGAGGTTGTGGAGCAGAGATCAAAGATCACATTTGGTGCTTCTGTGCTCCACAACCTCCCTGGGCAACCTGTGCCAGTGTCTCACCACCCTCACTGCAAACAACTTCTTCCTAACATCCAGTTTCAGTCTCCCCTCTGCCACTTCAAACCCATTCCTCCTCATCCTGTTATTACAAGACCTTGTCAATAGTCCCTCCCCAGCCCTCCTGTAACCCCCTTCAGATCCTGGAAGGCCACTGCAAGGTCTCCTGGAAGCCTTCTCTTCTCCAGGCTGCAGAGTCCCAACTCTCTCAGCTTGCCCTCATAGCAGAGCTGCTGCAGTACTGCAGCATTAAGGGCAGACAGACTCTCAGCTGCTATTGCAGAAGGCTTTCCTCATGCCTTTAGCAAAGTGGCATCAACCTGGTAGATGATGAGACATGCACTTCTAGCAAAGCAGGAGGTAAGGACAGAGATCTTCACAGCATGTGAGTGAGATGATAGATGGACATGGACTGCTGTGCACCTTGTGATGAGGCTTCCCAGGCTGAGCTCACTATAGAGGTTTAAAACAAAAAAGATAAATGGGGGAGGTCTGAGACAATCCTCCCGAAAGTGATATTTACAGCACTGTTCAGACAGGTAGGAGAGAGGCAAGATGGTAACTGTCAAGCATTAGGTTTAATGTTAGGGGAGTTTTTAAACATAAAAGTAAGGTAACTGCATTGCAGTTTTGATCCAGATGTCAAGTCTCTGCTTCTTGTGCTATTGGTTGCCTGCAGTCTTTAGCCTGGAGAAGCATGGGGCTTGCTTGAAGCCATATGACAGAGCTGTTGTAGTCCTGGGACCAAATGCTTCCAAGTGGAATGTATCATGGATAATATATATGCATTTTAAGAGAGGCATGGAAATTGTATAGCTGCAACCTACTCATCATCAGCCCAAACCTTCCCTTTGGCCAAGTGAAACTGAAGTCAGAAATTCAAAGGAATACTTAGGCATGCAGGACTTGGCAGGATCTGGGAGGTTTTAGCTTCAGCATTTGGATGAGTCTCTTCTTTTACTGATACTAAGCCCTCTGCTTGAAAGCCTCAGTGAAGAGAACTTTCTCCATACTTTGCATGTCAGGGGGAGGTGGAGTGCCAGCAGAACTGCTCAGATGCTTGGATAAAAGCTGGACCACATGCCTAGGTGAGGGGGCAATGTAGGACTCTCCCATGATCCTTACTAGAATCCAAAATCCGGTGGCACTGTTGGCCTGAGAGGAGAAGAGTGGATGATGGTAGAGAAAGAAGGGCAATAGTTTTAACTATTTAGCACCTCGGCCAAGAGGAATGTCCTGTTGCACTTTATAGAAGAGGTTTTCCTGGAGAGCACAGCCATTTAAAGCCCTGATTTCAAAGCCTTTCTGTCTCGTTATTGGTAAATTGAAGCTGACAGAGAACTGCTTCTTTCTGAATTTCCCTGGCCGAGGTGTCATGTTGTGCTGCCTGATCGACGGGACAGGGAATGACAAGTCGTGGCAATTGCTAGATCTGTGCTGGCTGATTCTAAAGGAGGAAGCTCTTTGCAAGAGGAGGGTTCTTGCTGACTGTTGTTGGAAGACCGGATTAAGAAAATCTAAACCAAGGCAGAGCTGTTAGGAGCAGGTCTTGGCACTGACACCAAGCCGCAGGTCTTGATGGACCACGCGCGCCGAACGGTGCTTGTGTCCCCACGCAAGGTTCCTGCAGCTGGCTCTGATCATAAATCATCTCTCTTCATTCATCATCTCTCATGAAAAGAGAGATTTCACCCCCTGCTCTGGCTTCTATAGCTTGGCTGACCACAAGGCAATTTTCTGTGAGCAAATTATCCATCTCTCATGTGATGCAGCGAAGAGAGAGTTCCAGAGGTATGAGCTAAAGAAGGATCTAATGCCACCAGCTGCTACCTTGCAGCAGGCTGGAGGCATATTTGAGAACAGCTATTTGAGAAGGTGTCCACCTCAAGAACAGCAAACAGTGCTGTGTGGACAACACCTTTTCCTCTCTATCTGCCTTTCAGCTAGGTCTCTGGTAGGGCTGTGTTTTACTACAAGCAGTAGCCCCAGTGGATTGTGCATAGCTTACACATTACCTAAGCCACAAAGACAGAACCACCTATCAAAATATTAAGCCAGCACCCTGCTCTCTGGATGGAAACCTGCAATAGCTTCCAGTGGAGCTTTCTTTCCACCATTCCCTGGTTTTCTGTGTTCAGTTTTCTCTTTGCTAAACATATTCTAGCATTATTTTGTTTATTTTGGGTCTAGAGCTTGGAGACTTCCAGAGGTCTCATCCTTCTCTAACAGTTTTGCATCTAAAAGCCTGGGATAGAGCTGGGAAAACACGTTTATGTTCTTCATATGGGAGGTGATTTCCTTCAGATCCTGGGCTGTGCATATGCTCTCCATCATACAGATCATGGGGGGATTTGCTCTGAGTATCTCAACAACTGCAGCTGGAGTCAGGTCTCCCTGTGGGAGCTCCAAGTGGCTTGTGAAAGCAGGAGGCAACGAGATGAATTCAGTGAGATGAGACTTGCAGCACCTTGAAGAGGAAAGGTGTCCAGATGTGCACCCTCTGTTAAAGGAGCCTCCCTCAGCTCTTCAAAAAATGGCTTTCTGGGGTGATTTTATTCTCTGTGGTGCTGCACTTGGCGAGACCTGTAAGTGCTGGGGTGCTTGAACTCAGCAGCCACCCTGGATTAGGTACCTCTGCTTGCAGCTTGGCACTGCACCACTACTGCTTGTGCCTTGCTGTGCAAAAACCCCTGGGGGGTCAGTGGCTGAGAAGTGCTAAATAATATTTCTATAGAGGGGGGAATCAAATCACATCACTGAGGACCTGTCCCTTATGCTGAACCTTGTGAGGCTCTCCCACAAGGTCACCCTGTGAGGCCACTGTACATACTGCACTCCTGGGTGCTGACCTGCAGTGCATCATCTCACACCCAGGCTGGGCCACTAATGCATCCACAGCATCTGCTTTCCAGTTTGTAGGGACAACCTTGTTGCTTCTCCAGGGCTGCTGCCTGAAAAGGAAGATGCAGAGCACAGCACAGGATCTGGCCCAGAGCACCCAGAGTCTGCTAGGAACCGTGAGGCAAGTGAAGAAAAGGGGATTAAATGGTTTGCATCCTCTCACAGGGCTCAGCCATTCCCCACCCCCTGCCAGGACTGGCCCTGGAAGTGGTTTTTGCCTTTTCTCAGGTGATGGGGGAGGGATCTGGTGGTGGACCGGGAGGCCCCAAACCCTTCGCTGACTTTTCTGCCTGAAGCACAGACCTCTTAGAAAACACAGATGAAAGGGAAGCTGGGGGAGGGCTTCAGACTGGGAGAAACAACCCTCGTGGCAGGTCCTTTGGCAGGGGTCAGGCTGCAGGACACAGAGGAGATATATTAAAGGGGGAAACTGGAGGAATCTAAATAATCAGGCTCCCCACTGGATAATGCCTTGACAAGAGGAGATGCTGCGAGAGCCAAGGAAAACTGACTCACACGGAGGGGCAGAAAAGTAAAATGCCTTCTCTGAGGGGCTGGCGGTGGAGTAGGAGACTTGGGAGGCAAGGGGGAAGGGCTGAAAGCTGGAAGGAAATTAAATAATAGCCTGGAATTCCCAGGTGAGGAACAATGGAATTAAAAACAGAAAGGCCCCCGAGAGATAAACAAATCAGGACTGAAAGGTGAAGCACAGAGAGCGAGACCCAGGGGCTGCAGGGTAGTCCACAGTGCTGGCTCCATTCTCTGCCCCTTTGCCATACCCTAATCACACCCAGGTGTACCCTTCATGGAGCTGGGGCATGGTCCTGCCAAGTACCTGCCAACGTCTGGAGAGATGCTAGGTGCCTGTCCTGAAAGACTTTACAACCTGGACCAGCAAAGCCACATGGGCAGCATCAGTTATCCTCACTCTGCAGAGCTGAGAGAGAGCTTAAACTGAGTTCTCTCACCCTGTAAAGCTCTTTTACCCTATAGCATTCTTCTGTAGGTACTTTCAATGCCTTTAAAGTACTTGAAATGCCCTTTCATGGTGTTTGCACTGGGGGCTCAGACACACAACCAAACCTCCCTGTTACCACACCAGCCTGGGTGCCAGTTAGGATCGTTTCATGTGCCTCAGCTGAATCACATCAGCAGTTAAACTGTAAATATGGAAATGGTGCATCCAAAAATAAAAGCATTAATATAATATTGGTGTTTGTGCACAGACCTGTGGGCAGTTTGAAGCAAGAGAAGGAACTAAACCTATGCTTGTGAATCCCAGGAAAGAGCCCTGAACGTGCTGGCCAGACAAGAGGCATATCCATTAATAAACAACTCGGGAAGCAGAGATTAGAGGAACAGCTTTGATAAACTTCTGACATAGGTGTTATAAACTGGTGGAGCCTCACTGACTGCAACAGATGTGTTTTGATTGAGGCCATGGTCCTTAGAGGGAGGGAAATGATTGACTTGGAACCAAACCACAGATAGAGATATATATATTTAATAATTTTTTTTTTGGGGGGGAGCAATACTGCTGTGTTTTAAAAATTCATGGGCAAGCCTGAAAGCACTTTACCAATGAGCATTAATATTCCCAGAGGAGAAACTGAGGCTCACAAGTGGGAGTCCCTGCAGCACAAAGTGACACGATGCAAGAGCAAGGCAAAGAACCCAAACTGCTTCCACAGCATTTCCTCGTTCGTGGTACCCACAACAGCCATGCGGTGCCCTGCTGGACTCTGCTGGAGGAACCTCACTGCCTTAATGATGAACCTGCTTTGCTAACTGCCCTGCAAATGGAACAAATCACCAGGGATTCCTGCCCTGCATTCTTCAGAAAGCAAAGAGGTAGATCTGAAGTTTTGGCTTCCACTGCTCCTTACTGTTTAGTCATTTTTCCTTCCTGACAAGAGAGCAGGGCTCTCTGCAACGCCCTTCATTCCTCTAACCCTAGTTTGGTTTGTGCTCAAAAGCCTTTCTATTTCCTTTTCCAGTGCCACATGCTGCTGTGTCAACATAATACAGGGTCTTCCTAAACAAAGGAATGTGTGTCTAGAAACCCTCCACAAAGAATGATAGCCAGAACCCCGCCAGCAGTAAGGAGAAAAAAAAAGGAGGTCCCCCACTCGTTTTTACAGCACAGCTTCAAAAGGGAGAGCAGCGCAGGGAGACATCAATTCATGTGTCCCCTGGGCAGCAGGCAGCAGCAGCACATAGCACTAGGGAGCTGTAGCCAAAACTCATCACATCAAGTTACAGAATCTCCAGAACATTCCTTAATCAAAGGCTATCCTCCCTCTCTGGATCAAGGTGTGCTAGTTTGAGCCTAGCTGGGATATTTTAGTGAGAGGAATTAGATGATAGGCTGTGAAATGGTGATGTCTGCTGCACTCATAGGCTTGCTGAGATCTATGAGAACAAGAACACAAACACAGATAACAGAGTTGCTCTCTGGCTTTGGCTGCCTCCCTTCTGTCTCTAACCTGCTGTCTGTGTAACTAATCCCTCTGCTTCCTAACCCCCCGTGCCAATTCTTCAAACTCGCCCTGAGCATAAGGCAAAGTCTGGGATAAGGTAGGGGACTGGAAAGGAGGTGGAAGGGTGGTTGGGAGCCCCTCCTGGGGACTCAGGTTTCTGGGAGGGCTGTTGTGTTTCTGTATTACTTTTCAACTTGTCTAGTTCTGTCCATAGCTGTAGAGATTGTAAATCTCTGCCTGTATCTTGTGCTAAGCTACGAATATAAAACTTTATTCTTGATTTCCAGCTTGGCTGAGTCTAGTCTGGGTGATTTTCACAAGAGCTGGGGGGCAGGTAACACCCAAACTATCACACAAGGTGACACAAAAGACGTGCTTTACACTGCAGACATCTCTCAGACACAGGATCAGACACAGAATGTCAGGGGCTGGAAGGGACCTCAAAAGCTCATCTGGTCCAGCCCCTCTGCCAGAGCAGGATCACTCAGAGCAGATCACACTGGAAAGCATCCAGATGGCTCTTGAGTGTCTCCAGAGAGGGAGACTCCACAACCCCCCTGGGCAGCCTTTTCCAGTGCTCTGGCACCCTCACAGGGAGGAAAATTCTGCCTCCTATGCCTCAGCTTCCACCCACTGCCCCTTGTCCTGTCACTGGGCATCACTGAGAAGAGGCAGGCTCCAGCCTCCTGGCACTCACCCCTCACATATTTATAAGCATGAACGAGGTCACCCCTTAGTTGTCTCCCCTTGAAGCCCCAAGCCCCAGCTCCCTCAGTCTCTCCTCATGATTAAGGAAGTTGAACATCTTCCTTAATCATTTGTGTGGCTTTGTGCTGGACTCTCTCAAGCAGCTCCCTGGGATGGAGGATGGATGACTGAGTACTGCACAGCTGGGAAAGGCTAATGTTTTGGAGGTGCTTCAATGGGGGAACCTAAGGATTATCTCTGTGATGTGCAATGCTGCAATATACATAGAGGAGGTAGTTTTCATCCTCCTTTTTGCCCATCAGAAACATGAGGTGTGCACAATGGGTTGACATTCGTATTGTGCTCGTTGCAGCCATAAAGAACCACCCTTGAGTCAAGAGATCCTGTTCCAGTCCCAGCTTTGCTACCAACTTGCCATTTCCTTTTGGCCAAGTCATTTCCTCTGTCTTCTTGACTTAACTCAAGCTGGCTATGAGGCTGCAGCCAAAAAGGTTTTTGTCAGAAAATATGGTTCAGGGGGGAACATATGACCTGCAGCTGAGCTCTGTTGGGGTGTGAGACCATTGGATTGCACAGTGGCATGCCAGACCTCATCATTACCATCTAGGAGATATTCAAGAGATTGCCAGGGAACTGCAGGAAGCATATGCATTTGCTTAACATGGTGGTAGCACTAGAAGGAAGCTCAGGAAGCACCAGGCCTTGTTGCAAGAGATTCTGCTCCTGAAAGCTTGAATGGAAGGATAAAAGATGACCCAGTTTGAGCCAGGAGAAAGTTTTTCCCCAGCTGAGGAGAAGGTGCTTTGTGGCACCCTGTAAAGGAAATGTGACCTCAAAATCAGCATCCCTCATAACTGGATAACCTTTACCTTTGGTGCCTTGCCTATCACTATGGGATCTAAGCCAAGCAGAAGCATTCTCTGCCTCTGGGCTTTCAGAGTTTCTATAGTCCTTTTTATTTAGGACCAGCATGACTTTCCAAATGATGTAGACGACCTCTGTACTCCTTGAATCTTGCTGTCTGCAGCTGTCAGGAGAGCAAGGCAAGCCTCTCCATCCCTTTCAGCTGCAGCACATTTCCCTTCCCAGGACTTGGCCACTTCATTTAGAAGAAATCCTAAATATTTGTTCTAATTGCAAAATGGATCCTCATAAAGCAGCAGGCCTGTGTGCTATCAGTCTTTGGATTGCATCAACCCTGGCATGTGGGCTCATAAGGCAGATGGTCAGGGAAAAGCACCTTGGCACAGTCTTCCCTGGCATCTTTTAGACAAAGGGCTGCACCAGGGACTTTGCTGCCGTGGCGGCGCAGAGTATTTTATCTTTCATCGCAGATTTTGAAGTGCTGGATCCAGCAGGGTGCTAAGCTTCTGTCAGTCTCTGTCAGCCCTTCATTCCCAATGTCTTTCTCCCCACAGTCTGGCTGCTGGGGGAGTGAGGTCTCTTGGCAAAAGCCAGAGCTGTGGTTCTGTTAGCAGGGCTGCCTGCATGGCTGCAGGCAAGGCACCTTCTCTGTCTGCACCTCCCCACCCTTCTCCTGTCTCACTTTCACAGAGGTTTTGACTGGCTCCATCTGGACAGTGACCAGTTCCACCATTAAAAAAGCACCAAAAAGAACCCTCTAAAAACTCCACTACCAACATTTTCACAAGTACTCAGCCCTGACTGAATTTGATCCCAGGTTTGGCGTCTCTAAAAACTCCCTCAGCAACCTGATCTAGTGTGAGGTATCCCTGCCCATGGCAGGGGGGTTGGAGCAAGATGATCCTTGAGGTCCAACCCTGACAATTCTATCATTCTGTGATTCCCATCCTGGTCTGCTGAGGCTTTTTTGTAGGGCACATTGGCACTCTTCTGCTGCTTTGGTGATGGGGAAGGCGCAGTCACTATTCACTGGTGTTTATCTCTCCCTTCAAGTAGAAGACTGAGCTTCTGCTGCTTTCTATGTGAAGCAGCAGCCCCCCATGGAGGCAGAGGAACCCAGAAGAAGGTTTTACTTACAAGCTGGATGGGGAACACTGATGAACACAAGTGCCTGTGCTGGATCTTCTCATATGGGCTAAATTGGCCATGCTGGATAGAAGGCGGCATAAAAAGACTTCTGTTGTCAGGTGGGGTTGGGCTCTTCTCCCAGGCAACCAGCCAGAGAAGAAGGGGACACAGCCTCAAGCTGTGCCAGGGCAGGTTCAGGCTGGATGTTAGGAGGAAGCCGTTGGCAGAGAGAGTGATTGGCATTAGAATGGGCTGCCCAGGGAGGTGGCAGAGTTGCTGTCCCTGGAGGTGTTCAAAAACACACTGGATGAGGCACTTAGTGCCATGGTCTGTTTGATTGGCTAGGGCTGGGTGCTAGGTTGGACTGGATGAGCATGGAGGTCTCTTCCAACCTGGTTGATTCTATGACTCTAGCACAGGCTGGACAACTTATGCAGAGTTTTCCAGAGGAAATTAACCCTTTGAAGGATGAGAGCTGCACAGCTATACTGAAAATAAAATAGATTCCTATGGGTGCAAATAATCCTCCCTCTCTTTCCTAATAGCTGTTCAGATAAACCTCAATCTAAAATGACAACAGAAGCCTTTTTATGCTTCCTTCTATCCAGCATGGCCAATTTAGCCCATATGAGAAGATCCAGCACAGGCACTGTCACAAGACTGCTAAAATGCTACCATTTTAAGCATTAATTTAGCCCAGCACATTAAATCTACAGATCTTCCAGTTAATCATTTCAGATAATTGTAACTACCACCACAAACAGTTTGAGATGTACAGGATCTGCAATTATCTGCATTTCCCCTGCACTGTAAATGTAAGGGATAAGAAGTAAAACTGTCAGGGAACAACTTAAAGCTTCTATTTGCTGGGACAGACACACACACACACAACATCTAAACAATTTCCCTGACAGCTTCAAACAAACCTGATTGTCTAAGGAGAAAGGGGATGGATGGTGGCAAATTTATTTGCAAACAGACTGCAAAAGAGGCCCTAGAAAGTGGAGAAAGTGATGATGGAGAAAATGTGAAGACTTAGGGGGGGAGAAAGTAAGCCAGGGGAACATGAAACAGTGGAGAAACAGTTGAGTGAAGAACAAAGCCCAGCCAGGGAAGCCAAGGTGTTTATTGTATTATAAAGCTTCAGAGTTGTTTCCTCTGCTTATATGGGTTCCCATCAGCAAGCCTGGACAAGAGAAGTAATTTTGGATGCAACAGGGAAGAGCTAAATGGAAAAGAGTCACCTCTCTGTCCTCAAAATTCCCTCTGAGTCCTGCTGTGCCAGGAAAATAGCCAGCACAGCATCCTGGTCACGGGCAAGCACAGAAGGTGGATGTTTCACCTGGCACATAGAGACCTCTCATAGCACCTTTCAGACAAGGAAAGCTGCCATCAACTTACAACCCCAAACCTGCCCCATAGAGTCATAGAATGTCAGGGGCTGGAAGGGACCTCAAAAGCTCATCTGGTCCAGTCCCTCTGCCAGAGCAGGATCACCCAGAGCAGACCACACTGGAATGCATCCAAGTGGTTCTTGAGTGTCTCCAGAGAGGGAGATTCCACAATCCCCCTGGGCAGCCTGTTCCAGTGCTCTGGCACCCTCACAGGAAAAAAAATCTTCCTCAGGTTCACATGGAACCTCCTATGCCTCAGCTTCCACCTATTGCCCCTTGTCCTGTCACTGGGCATCACTGAGAAGAGGTTAGCTCCAGCCTCCTGGCACTCACCCTTACATATTTATCAACATGAATGAGGTCACCCCTTAGTTGTCTCCTCTCCAAGCCCCAGCTCCCTCAGTCTCTCCTCATAAGGAAGATGTTCAACTTCCTTAATAATTTTTGTGGCTCTGTGCTGGACTCTCTCAAGCAGCTCCCTGTCCTTCTTGAGCTGGGGTGCCCAGAACTGGACACCATCCCCACATTGTTCCATGTTGGGACTCATTTCTGCACTCTGCAACAGCGACATCACTCAGCTGTGGTGTGGGTGAAGACTACTTCTGCCTCTTCCCAGGAAAAGAAAAGGCTGCAGGCAGGGCTGATGTTGCAGGATGAAACACAAAGCAGGAACACAAGCAGTCCAGCTGCATTAGTGAGAGAGGTGAATGCCTTTGGGGAAGGAGGAGCTGGCACAGGAGGGATGCAGGCAGGAAGATTGCTGCTGTACCCCTCAAAACTGGTAGCAGACCCAGCGGGGGTCTGAGGAGTTTGCTGCGGTTTCAGCCTTATTCACACCACACTCTGGTTGCTGCTGCTTAGAAGGGCCCGGGACAGGGTGCAGCAGGTGTCGGGCATCCTGCTGGCTGCCTGTGGCTGGCCACAGTGCCGTGGGTGGCAAGGGACACGGCCCTAGACTGCGGCACCCGAGGGGGAGGAAGGCTGAGCGGATGGAGGCAGGAAAGCCGCTAGAGGGCCCCTGGGCCAGCAGAAAGCCTGAACCTGCAGCTGGGGCTGGTCCAAGCCACCGGGCGCAGACACCAGAGAGTCTTCGCAGGGACAGACGGGTGACCTTTCCGCAAACACAATGACACAGAGCTCGGCCCCAGCCTTCCCAGCCACACTGCCACCGGTGCGTGACCTTGGCACACCCCCACCGTGGCCGGACCTTTGCTGCTGTGGTGTTGGCTGAGGTTCAGCAGCGGAAAAAAAAGAAAAGCTCCTTACAGAGCCTCCAGCGCTGCTCTGGAGGTCTTCCATCCGGCCCCGCATCAAACCCGAGCCTATTTAACATCTAATAAGTCAAGCACAGCCTGGAGAAGTCTGATTTTCAAGCCAGAGTAGCATCTTGCACCCATTTGAGATGTCCATTTGGAAATTCAGTGTGAATAACACAAACATAAGACAGATGCTGCCACTTACCCAAATGTCTTGGAGGAACAAATGGGAACCGAATTTGAAAGCAAACGAAGCAACCAGATTGTAGCTCTTAAGTGGACTATGAGTGAAAATCTTGGCAGGAAGGAACTAAATGTTCACTGCTTTGCTTGATCTACATAAACCATAAATGCACATGTATTTGTTAGCTCTCAGTCTGAAGCCATAATCAAAAGCAGGTGAGAGGCAGCAGAAAATCCCAGTTTTGAACCACAGCTTGCTCCAGAAAGCTGTAGCGAAGGTGGAACCTGAGGGGTACCCCCACAATGGGTCCGGGGAATGCAGTGGCAGCTGCTTTGGGTCACGCAGCAGCAGGTGCACAGGGAAGGCATTGGGCACCACGGACATGCTTTCAGCACCGCTGCCTCCTACATCGAGGTCCTACTCAGGGATACTCTGACATTTGCCCAGGCGGCACAAGCGGCACTGCGACGCTCAAGGTTTGGCGGCGCAGGAAGCAAACGAGCTAGAAATGTGAGCGACTGGGAAGGCTGGTTTTGTGTGAGAGCTATCAGCCACCCAGACACTGAGCATTCACTGCGAGAGCACATTTAGTGCAGCTGGCATTGTGTCAGACTAGACTTGCTTCGTGCAAGAAATACTGAGCACTTGGACGCGCTGAGCGAGGGCTGGGAAAGCGTCCAAAATTATGCTTCACATCTGCTCCTGCGAAGCCAGTGCAAGCCCTGTTTGAGCATGTAGTGTAAACAACAGCAGCACTAGTGAAACACAAGCACAAGCAAACGTGCACATGCTATGGGAGCCATCTTGAGCCCAGCACCTTCAGCAATGGAGATGTGCCTTGTCTGGCAACACCTGGGGAGGGGAAAACGTCTCCTGGTTCTGCAGGTGAAGGTGACCAAGGGAGAGAAACCAAGCGTAGGTACTGGTGCTTAGCATCGTGCTCACACAAGGCTCCTGTGTGATCTGCTCTGGGTGATCCTGCTCTGGCAGAAGGGCTGGACCAGATGAGCTTTTGAGGTCCCTTCCAACCTATGGCTTTATGACTACCCCAGCTGGATTTGTGTCCCTTCTGTGCTAAAGAAGTTAGCTTCCCACCAGCAGCTTGGTGCACGGGAGGACAGTTACTGCATATGCCAGCAGTGGAGTCCCCTGGCCCTTCCCTGCTCTCTGAACAAGAGAATGCAGCATTTCAGCTCCCAGGCAGGGTCAGTTCCTCAGCAGAAGAGCTCTGGCCATTCCCTGGGTGCAGCACAGCAAAGACAGAGGCAGTATGTGCTCCCTGTGACTCAAGCCAAAGCTTTCTGAAGTGGCAGGGTTTGACCTGTCATGATTCAGGCCCACTGGCCACAGCAAACAGTTGTAGCACAGGTCAGAGGTGTGAGTTTCAAGTTCAACGTTTCACCAGCAATGTAAAGTCGTTACATGAACACCTACAAACCATCTTTTCTTTCAGCCACCAGAATTTCCTTTCCTTTCTTTCTTTCTTCTTCTTCCTTTTTTTTTTTTTTTTTTTAAATGCACAGTTCCAGCCACTCTTGCAGCCACATCCTGACTTTGCTTTGCTTTTCCTTCTCACCACTATAGAGCACAAACCCATTAAATGCTTCTGGCACAAATAAATCTACATTTTCAAGCTTGGCAAACCCAGTTATACAATTGGCACAGAGATAAATGAAGCCTCTAAGATAATGTACAACTCTCATTACACCTGATGACTTTTTTTTTTCCTCCAATATCCCTCCACCCACCCCCCCCCCCCCCCCCCCAAACACAACCCACACNCCAAAAAAAACCCACTGGTTTTAAAGTCCCAGAAACCCACAGCTTTCTCCCTGAGAAATAACAGCACCAGTTTAATAAAACGCAGCATTCCCTGCAGTGCGGTGATGGATTCCCAGCCCCTGCCATAGAAAATGACTTTGTGCTGCAACAGCTCTC
Source organism: Tricholaema leucomelas (assembly GCA_013400475.1). Lineage (NCBI taxonomy): Eukaryota > Metazoa > Chordata > Aves > Piciformes > Lybiidae > Tricholaema lacrymosa > Tricholaema leucomelas. The sequence goes on along the minus strand of WAAF01010450.1, from coordinate 108,552 downwards.
ATCCAAACTGGGAAGCAAACAGTGAGTTTGAAAAATGCAGCTTCCCAAAACAGCCTACAGAAGGAAGAAGAAAAATATCTTTGAAATAAGACTTAGCAGCCAGCACATCCTCCAACAGCCTAAAAAACAGCACTCAGCTCAAACTCTCCGACACTGCAAGGGAATGGCAGAACAAAGGGATTTGAAGCATGGATTAGATCCTTCCAAATGGTCTCAACATTAGTGGTTCAGGGGGGTTTCTTTTTTTTTTTTTCTTTCTTCCCAGCCTTGTGGCAAAGGCTGGATTTGAACCTTTCAGGACAATGTTTTGACACAAATATTTAAGCTATTTAAAATAAGTAATAACCTTCAGGTCCCTTCAAGAGTATTACATTAAAAACAGAGAATGGGATTAAAACAGATTAGCTTCTGACGTCTCTTAATGTGGCAAACAGCATCAATCAGATCATATCAACGAGAGCTGACAGCTCAGGGAAATCCAGAGGAACAGATTCTCTTAGAAAAATGAGATATTTGATCAATTTTTTAAAATTCCTTTTTTTATATATATATATAAGCTGATAGAGGCTGCATTGAATTCATAAAAATGTAATGACAGCTCAGCCTTTGCTTAGCATAACATCCTGCAAGTGCAGGAGAACATTAAATCAACACAACCTGCTAAGGTTGCCTGCAATATAGAAGTAAATACTCTTGTCAATTTACTGTCCAAAATACTATTGCCCATTGATTTGCTACTTGCTGAAATAAGTGGAATGCTTTGCTTGTAATTCAAGCTCTGAGCCTGTATCTTAGTGCCTGCAGACGAAATGGTGCAGAGCTCCAGCGAAATCCATCGAGCCACAAGGTGAGTGCCAAAGCATTGATGCCAGCGTGAGAGCAGAGTTGAAGCAAGCAGAAATTCCTTTTCACCTGAAATTCCCTTCTCACCACCCACAGAGAGCCCTTCTGCTTTGCCCAGCTATCACAGTATCACACAGTATCACCAAGGTTGGAAGAGACCTCACAGATCATCAAGTCCAAGCCATTACCACAGAGCTCAAGGCTAGACCATGGCACCAAGTGCCACGTCCAATCCTGCCTTGAACAGCTCCAGGGACAGCGACTCCACCACCTCCTTGGGCAGCCCATTCGTCTCTTCCCCACTGGATGTGTCTGTCCTTAGCTGTCCATCCCAGGAGGAGCTGGCTAAGCACAGCAATGGGTTTTTCCTACCAGTGTTTGTTGGACTTTTATAAAGTAGACTTTTCCAAGCAGACTCCCAGCCAGTTCAGTTCCCTTCCTCCTGTTTTGGAGCCATCATTGCACACCAATGCAACAAAGGACAAGTTTCAGACTTGTGTTATTTGTATATTAGCCACCACAGTTTAGCACTCAGGCAGCAACACCAGAGCACATCTGAAGACTGCTGAGGATGGTTGAAAATGGAGCAATGGCAATGTCAGGCAAGACACCCAGGTCATATCTGTGCTACAGATAAAGCCAAGCTACAGCACACCACTGCAATCAAATCAAGCATGAATGTAGTAGAGCCCAGTGCTTAAAATGGCATTATCAGTGCTCTCTGTGGGAACCAGAGTTCCAAATCCCTTTGCATCCACTTGGCATAACCTTTGAGAAATCTCTTCCCAACTGTTTTTAAATCAAGCCTTTTAAATTCTGCAGTGAATTGTTCTTATCTCTCCACACCTGTGTGCCAGCCTTGTTGTTTTCTTCTACCTATTTCCCCCGTGCCTGGACAAAGGAGAGTGTATCTGTGTGTGTCAGTGTGTGTGTCTGAGGAGAACTAAAGAGACAATTATCTTCAGCTGAAAATAAACATCATGGAACTATAGATGCCTAATTTTTGCACCTGGAAGATCCTCTTACAGCTATTCACTACTAATCACTCTTAGCTAATAAATGAATAGAATAACTAATGTGATTAGAGTAATTTGCCTATTCATCAGGAATATTAAATGAATTGAATATTTTGTGTTTGACTAAGTCTCCCCACATTTGCCTGACACTGCAATTAGCCCTGTGTCTGCTCCTGTGGCAAAAACACCACATGGCCTTCAGAACATAAGGACACTTGGGTTCATTCTCTGTTGCTGGACATAAGAAAACAGAATCACAGAATGTTAGGGGTTGGAAGGGACCTCCAGAGATCATCAAATTCAACCCCCCCTGCCAAAGCAGGCTCGCCTAGGGCAGGCTGCCCAGAACAGCAGCCAGGTGGGCTTTGAAAATCTCCAGAGAAGGTGTTCAAGCCAAGCCTGGATGAAACACTGAGTGCCATGGTCTAGTTGACTGGATAGGGCTGGGTGCTAGGTTGGACTGGATGATCTCAGAGATCTCTTCCAACCTGGTTGATTCTGTGAGACTCCACAACCTCTCTAGGCAGCGTGCTCCAGGGCTCCAGTACCCTTACTGTAAAGAAGGTGGAACCTCCTGTGTTCAACCTTGTACCTGTTGTTCCTTGTCCTGGCACCTTCATCTTAACACCCACTCCTCAGATATTTGTAGACATTAATAAGATCCCCTCTCAGCCTCCTCTTCTCCAGACTAAACTGTTCTGGATCTCTCAGACTTTCTTCATAGGAGAGATGTTCAAGTCCTGGAAACATCCTCATAGCTCTGTTAGATGACTGCAGGATTTGGACACCTCTCCTATGAAGAAAGACTGAGAGAACTGGGCACCACGTTCTGTAGGCAGATCTTTCACACACTAGACTCACACAGGGTGAAGTGCCTCCTATCTCACCAAAAAAGACACTGATGTAAGGGCAGAGAAGAAGAATGAAACTCTTGCAAGCTCACGAGTGCCCAAAGAGACAGACTTCATGGGCCAGCCACTCCTGGCTACCTTGGAGGTTACCCTAAGGGATGGCAATTCATTAAGGAGGTGGTGGTGACAGAGAAGCTGGTTCTTGGCACTTACTGTGTGCAGTTCTGGAGCCCCCAATACAAGAAGGACATGGAACTGCTGGAGCGGGTCCAAAGGAGAGCCACGAAGATGATCAGAGGGCTGCAGCAGCTCTGCTATGAGGACAGGCTGAGAGAGTTGGGGCTCTTCAGCCTGGAGAGGAGAAGGCTTCGAGGAGACCTTATAGTGGCCTTCCAGTATTTGAAGGGAGCCTACAGGAAAGCTGGGGAGGGACTATTTACACGGTCTAGTAATGTTAGGACGAGGGGGAATGGGTTTAAGCTGGAAGAGGGGAGATTTAGACTGGATGTTAGGAGGAAGTTCTTTACAGTGAGGGTGGTAAGGCACTGGAACGGGTTGCCCAGGGAGGTTGTGGATGCTTCCTCCCTGGAGGTGTTTAAGGCCAGGCTGGATGAGGCCTTGAGCAGCCTGCTCTAGTGGGAGGTGTCCCTGCCTGTGGCAGGGGGTTGGAGCTGGATGATCCTTGAGGTCCCTTCCAACCTAAACCATTCTATGATTCTATGATTCTATGAACATTGTTAGGAAGGTGCTAATTATTAATGCTTACAGCTAATTATTAACCCTTACCACATCTAAAGGGTAGTATTAGGAAGATGAAGCCAGGCTCTTCTCAGTGATCCTCAGTGACTGGACAAGAGTTAATGGGCATAAACTTCAACATAGGAAATTCCATCTAAACATGAGGAGGAACTTTGTTACTTTGGGTATAGCAGAGCACTGGGACAGGAGGTGGTGGAGCCTCCTTCTCTGGAGACTTTCAAGGCCTGCCTGGATGTGTCCCTGATCTGCTTTAGGTGATCCTGCTCTGGCAAGGGGGTCTGACTCAATGATGTTGGGGGGTTAGGTTCCATGATCTCTTTGAACCCCTTCCAAGCCCTAACATCCTGTGATCCTGTAACACCCTGTGATCTACAGAGGTCTCTTCTAACCCCTAGCTCTCTGTGATTCTGTATCCATGAAATTCCTGGCCACCAAGACAAGACTCTCTTCTTTATTTTCTAGTTGCAAACATCTCACAAAGCATCTGGGTGAACTCCCAGACAGGTAATAGTCCTGTTAATACATATCAAGAAGGTGACTGTTACCTTGCATTTTGCAGCAAGAAGCAGGCTGCAGTTGAACTATGCAAATGATAATAGAAAACAACTAGTGGGCAGCTCTTCAGATAAGGATTTCAGATATCTACATAAAGAAAATTGATTATTTGGATCTGGGATGCAATTTTCCAAATCCAGAGAAGATTCTCTGGGAGAAGACAGGAAAGATGTAGGGAAAAAACCCTCAGAGCTGGTCCTTGTTCTTCTCTAGAAGCCAGTGGGGATATATAGGACAATACAGAAAAGATGCATTAATAAAATTGCCAGAGATGATCTGTCACTTCCTCTTGGTAAGAGGCCAAAACAGTTTATAAAATGCATCTGCACTTAACCAGAATGATAACTTAATCTTCCTTAGTCATATCTTCTCGTGCCTTCCTGACACTCCACAAAGCAGACATGAAGGTTTTCAAGAGACAGCCTCAAAATGCTGCATTAAAATTAAAAAGGAGAAGAGCCTGCATCTAAAAGCTGCACAAACAGAATCACCTTCAACAGAACCTTGAGCGTAAAACACACTGCGTGGTGTGTGTTTGTGGCAGGGAAGGGAGTAAGGGAGGAGAAAAAGCTATGAATTATTGAAGGCTGAAGGGTTCCCTAGTCTGGACAGAGCTAAAATCAAGATGTCATCACAATCTCCTTTGGGGTACTTTGTTGTCTTTGACTGGAATGATGCAGATGTGACACAGCTTTACTCTGAGAAGAGACCAGGGCATGAGTAGAGTTTTCATTTGGATTTTATGGGGTTGTTTAGCCTGAAGAAGAGGAGGCTCAGGGCAGACCTCATTGCTGTTACAACTACCTGAAGGGAGGCTGTAGCCAGGTGGGATTGGGCTCTGCTGCCAGGCAAGCAGCAACAGAACAAGGGGACACAGTCTCAAGTTGTGCCAGGGCTGGTTCAGGCTGGATGTTAAGAGGAAGTTGTTGGCAGAGAGAGTGATTGGCATTGGAATGGGCTGCCCAGGGAGGTGGTGGAGTTGCTGTCCCTGGAGGTGATGAAGCAAAGCCTGGCTGGGGCACTTAGTGCCATGGTCTGGTTGATTGTGTAGGGCTGGGTGCTAGGTTGGACTGGCTGAGCTTGGAGGTCTCTTCCAACCTGGTTGATTCTATGATTCCTCCCTTTACACTGACCTCACATAGTTTCAATTCCCTTCTTTTTGTTGGTTTGTCTCAGTTAATTTCTAGTTTGGGTAGTTTGTTTGTTTGTTTATTTTAGAGGTTTTGTTTGTTTTCTTAAATAGCTGCAGAGGAGAGCATACATCAGGAGAACTTCAAATAGCATAACTTGTGTTCTGCTAAGGCACCAGCCTTGGTCCTTATTAGTTATGTCTGGGTAATCCATGCCTTAGCTGCCAGATGTCCATATGCTCAAGTGAGATTTGGATTCTTGTTTTGGGGATGATTTGTGCATCTCAAAACTACCTGGAAAACACCCTTCAAGGTAGAGATGAGGCAAAGTCTCATCTAAATTCTCTTTCATGTAACATTATACAACATGAGAGTTTCCTTCTCAGCTCCTTACAATTACTGGATTAGGCACTTAGTGCCATGGTCTAGTTGACAGGATAGGGCTGGGTGCTAGGTTGGACTGGATGATCTCAGAGGTCTCTTGCAACCTGGTTAATTCAATGATTCCATGATTTAGCTTTCTACTTGGACCTGGAGTTTTCACTGTGAACCTCAAATCAGTTTCACAGATTTACACAGGTATTTTTAACCTCTTTTCCTCCCCACCCCAAGATTTCTTTCAGATTGCTTTCAGGTTGCAAAGACTGTAAACCACTTTGATTCCTAGGTTGCTGTGGGAAAAATGCTGTATGAATGAATAAGTTATAATAATAATAATACATTAGAGTGATAATGATGGATGTGTTTTAAACAAAGCCTCTGGCTGCCAGTGTGGAGGAGCTATGGAAAAAAATCAAAGATAATCTTGCATGAGGAGAATTGTAATGAGAAAGACCTGGAATATGTTATCTCTCTGAATTGCTGCTATCTGCTCACCCAGGAACAGGATTGTCCCACTTTGACTTGAAGAGTGTGGCAGGTCTTAAGGTTGGACTGGGACCAGGTGCTCTGCTGGTGTCAGCTGGTGTGGCTCCACTGACAGCAACCAAGTAGCATGAATTCATTCTGGGCTCATTTCTGTTACACTGAGGCTTAGTACATTGGTCTCAGCATGGAGCAGGACCCTGTTGTGCTCAGCACTGTACATGCACACACAGCCTGTTTCATCCTCAAAGCCCTTGCCATCTAAATAGATGAAAGCCAAGAGGAATAGATTAAAAGATTCACCTCAGCCACCCAACAGGTCAATGGCAGAACTGGGAAGAGCTCCTGTGCTTTCTAGCTGTCATGCCAATGTCCCATCCACCACACATCACAGAATCAGTCAGGGTTGAAAGGGACCACAAGGAGCAGCCAGTTCCAACCCTCCTGACATGGGCAGGGACACTCTACCCTAGATCAGGCTGCCCAGAGCCTCATCCAGCCTGGCCTTGCCACTATGCTGTCTCCAGCAGAAACCTGCTCTGACAACTGCACCTTGCTGCTAGGGAAGGGCAGGTTGAGCTGCAGTTTAACACAGCTCATTTTCTATAGACAAAACCATGGACATTAGGTCTAACTCATTGCATGCAGAATGTTAGATGAAATCAACTTGATGCTTAGGAATGTTCCAGCAAAACCAATTTGTTTTATAATAGGAGCTGCACAAACTAGCCTAGTGTGCATGTACTGCTCAGTTTTATTCCATCAGCTGTTTATCAAAATGGCCTCTCTAATACAAGCATGAATTTGGGTGGCCACAAGGGCAAATTGCTGCCCCATGGATGTTCTCCACCAGCACTCCCAGGTCCCTCTCCACAGGGCTGCTCTCCAGCAGATCACCTCCCAGCCTGTACTGCTGCAGCTTATTATTCCTCCTCAGGTGCAGGACTCTGCACTTGTCCTTGTTGAATCTCATTTGGTTCCTCTTTGCCCAGCTCTCCTATCTATCCAAGTCTCACTGGGTGGCCACACAGCCTTCAGCTGTATCAGCCAAACCTCCCAGTTTGGTTTCAGCAGCAAACCTGCCGAGCAGACTCCGTCCCCTCATCAGGGTTGTTGATGAAGATGTTGAACAGCACTCACTGGCCCCAGCACTGATCCCTGGGGAACTCCACTAGTTACAGCTCTCCATCATCTTGAGTACTGCGTTCAGTTTTGGGCTCTCCAGTTGAAGAGGGACAGGGATCTGCTGGAGAGGGGTCAGCAGAGGGCTATGAGGATGATGAGGGGACTGGAGCACTGCCTGATGAGGAGAGGCTGAAGGACCCGGGGCTGCTTAGTCTGGAGAAGACTGAGAGGGGGTCTGATAAACATTTATCAATGTCTGAGGGTCAGGGTTGGGGGGACAGGCTCTGCTCACTGCTCCCTGGGATAGGACAAGGAGCAATGGATGGAAGCTGCAGCACAGGAGGTTCCAGCTCAACACAAGGGGCAACTTCTTGACTGGAAGGGTTCCAGAGCACTGACACAGGCTGCCCAGAGAGGTTGTGGAGTCTCCTTCTGTGGAGCCTTTCAAGGCCTGTCTGGATGTGTTCCTGTGTGCCCTGAGCTGGATTGTACAGTCCTGCTCTGGCAGGGGGGTCTCTTTGGATCTCTCTATGATCTCTTTGGGTCTCTTCCAACCCCTGACATCCTGTGAGCCCGTGAATTATACCCACAACTTCTTCAGACGCGTGCACCTGAGCGGTGGTTAAGTAGCAAAACCTCAGTCACAAGGAATTTGAGAGTGTGGGTGGACACACCCAGCCCAACACAGAAACAGAACAACAATCTTCTCTCTACTTCAGCTTCAATCCTGAGGGCTGTCAGACCTATTGATACTAAAAAGCTGAGGGATATCCTTTATAAAGATTGTACAGGGTGCCTATGTCCAAAAGTCACAGGCATCACAGGATCTGGGGATGGCAAAGCCAAGTCCCCACACCCACACAAGCTGTAAGACACGAAGCAGTAGAGCTCAGATGCTTTGGAGGCTTCACAAGCCTTCCTCCCCACCAGAAAGCCCCAGCCTGCACAAATGCCTCGTGTGCAAGCCCCCTTAAGGTGAGGGTCCCTGCAGGGGTTTGGGGAGGGCTGCCTGCTTGTGCCCACTGCTTTGAACATGTGCTGCAGCCAACAGCCCCATTTCATCTGCTATCTAAATCTCTCTGCCCGCAGGATAGATTCTAGGACCCTGGGAAAGTAATCTCATGATTTATTAGGCTTTATAACAATGGCAATAAGCAAGGCAGCTTTTTAAGCAGCTAACTGAATTGTGATGTGGGCTGGTGGTTGCTTTTTTTTTTTTTATCACAGCACAATGTGGATCTATTTAGCCTTATAGCTTGAATTTCAGCCTTTCTTTGCCCCTGAGAAAGCCTGGTAAATGGGATTTGTGCTAGAAGCTAGAGGGGAGAATATCTTTTAATTAACCAGGAGGGCAGCTCAGGGAAGATCTAGCACTGTCTCTTAGCTGAGTTTCCAGCCTCGTAGTGAAAAAGAAAGGTACACAAATTAAGGCAGAGCAGCAACTGCTAATCAAATTCCCAACGACTTGGACTCCTCTCCCCCTGATTTAACAGGGCTTTCGCGGTAGCTGGAACGGCTCCAGCACAGGTGTGGCTTTGCAGCAGCTTGCACTGCCCTTCACCCTGGTCCTTTCTATTTGAGGTGCAGAGGGAAGGGGGGCACCTTGCCCTGCACTTGCCGGTGCCTGATGCTCAGACGATGTAGATCCGTGTGGTTTCCCTGAGGTCAGGGAGGCGGCGCTGCTTGAAGGCAGAGCCAGACGGTCTCTTTATTTCCAAGGCAATGCAATCCAAACCTCTCATCACACTGCTGGTAGAGAAATATTTTTCCTAAGAACACACCGAGCTCCTCCGTCCAGAGAGCACAGACTCGGCACAGATCCTGCCCTATCTGCATCATCGGCGTTGCAGCGTTTGGCAGGGGTTGCCTGCAGAAGAGAGGCTCAGGCGGTCACGCTGACCACATCTCCATCTCTAACTCCTTTGTCACCTGCTAGACAGTTTCCCCAAAGGCTGAGCTGTCTCAAGAGGAATTACATCCCCACGGTACTTAAAGCTGTAGGCAGGTCAGAGTCGAAGCAAACCCTCTAGTCTGGGAACAGTGAACCTATAGCAGAGAGCACTACCTCTGCAAAAGCCCTGGTGGGAACTCTCACCTTCTTCAAGGCCGAGCAAAACAAAACCCAGGCACAACTCCAACAGAAAATAAACTTCATTAGCACCAGGACTCAGGGAATGGATACTCCTGCTTCCAGCATGGAGGTTATGGATGGAGCTGAGCCCAAAGCCTGTATACTGATACCCCCACTACTTCAGTTCATTTAGTTCTGGACCACAACCAGCTCCATCCCTCCTGTGGCCCCGTCTAGCTCTCCATATTGCACTGTGGTGCTGCTGGCCAAGTCTCTCAGTGTTTTACTGGACAAGGCATGCAAGTTAAAGTTACATTTTATTTGAGCAGTGTTTCATCTCGTTCCTGTGTGTCTCTGCTGGTGACGAGGCAGTAAGAAGCTGATGAAATTTATTTGTGCTCTTTCTGCCTCGCTGTATAAATAAAGGAGAAGAAATAAAATACTTCTCCAACAGGAAGTGTGAAAGCTTTAATGCTTTGGTTAAATATGCAGTTGAGAGACTGCATTTATCACACAGCATCTGTACAAGCCTGCAGCTGAAACTGGCTCAAATGGAAAGATCTCATTTACATGCATTTTGTACCTGTGTCACACCCCTGAACTTGGTGGATTGACTCTTAAATCTATGCTGGGTCAGAATCACACCCAAAGCCTTACAGAAACACCATAGCCCACTCTATGCACTAAGTACCTCATACAGGCTTTGCTTGAACACTTCCAGGGACAGCGATTCCACCACCTCCCTGGGCAACCCATTCCAATGCCAATCACTCTCTCTGCCAGGAACTTCCTCATAACATCCAGCCTAGACCTCCCCTGGCACAGGTTGAGGCTGTGACCCCTTCTTCTCTTGCTGGGTGCCTGGGAGAAGAGCCCAACCCCACCTGGCTACAGCCTCCCTTCAGGGAGCTGCAGACAGCAATGAGCTCTGCCCTGAGCCTCCTCTTCTGCAGGCTGCACACCCCCAGCTCCCTCAGCCTCTCCTCACAAGGCTGTGCTCCAGGCCTCTCCCCAGCCTTGCTGCCCTTCTCTGGACACCTTCCAGCACCTCAACATCTCTCTTGAATTGAGGAGCCCAAAACTGGACACAGCACTCAAGGTGTGGCTTGATCAGTGCTGAGCACAGGGGCAGAAGAACCTCCCTTGTCCTGCTGCCCACACTGCTCCTGAACCAACCCAGGATGCCATTGGCTCTCTGGGCCACCTGGGCACACTGCTGCCTCCTCTTCAGCTCCTCTCTACCATCACCCCCAGGTCCCTTTCTTCCAGGCTAATCTCCAGCCACTCTGTCCCCAGCTTGTAGCACTGCTTGCGGTTGTTGTGGCTAAAGTATCACAGTATCACCAAGGTTGGAAGAGACCTCACAGATCATCAAGTCCAACCCTTTACCACAGAGCTCAAGGCTAGACCATGGCACCAAGTGCCACGTCCAATCCTGCCTTGAACAGCTCCAGGGACGGCGACTCCACCACCTCCCTGGGCAGCCCATTCCAGTAGCCAATGACTCTCAGTGAACCTTGCACTTGGCCTTGTTAAATCTCATCCCATTGGCCTCTGCCCACCCATCCAGCATGTCAAGGTCCCTCTGCAGGGCACTTTCCTCAGGTACTGCAAAAGCAGGCTGGCAAGCTGCATTTCCCACCAATAATTGGTGTATAGACACACACTCAAACGTGAGATTTATATTTCCTGCATCTTTGGCTATATATAACATGATTTAAATGGCAGCAGGACTAGAGAAAGTGGACAGTAAAGCATAGAGTATTTGAAAATACACATAAAGCAAAACGGTTTGACATCCTATTTCACTTGAAATGTAAATGGTGAGCATTCAGAGCCTGATTTACAGCCTTTGTAAAAGCACAAATGTTTTTCTTTTTGGCCCCCTAACTCAGATGGCACAAATCAGGAAATCCCCCTTGCTGCTTTTCTCCCCTCTTTTTGTTGCTATCCAAAGAGATGGACATGGATCAGTTTTCCTGAGTTCCTTTCTTTCTTTCTCTTTTTCCCCCCTCTGCTGGAGTCTTGAATTGAAATTTGCTCCTGTTGTGAGGTCTATGTTGTAGGCTCATGGACAGAGAGAGAGAAGGGAGGAGGAGGAAATGCAGTGTGTGAGGCTGTTGCTTGTCAGCTCACTGGAACAGCCTCTCGCCCAGGATTAACACCTTTCTGTACCCATAAACCTGGCAGGGAGGTGATTCTCCTGATTCTCCCCCTCTGCTCCACTCTGCTGAGACCTGGACTACTGCATCCAGTTCTGGAGTCCCTATGACAAGAGGGATGTGGAGATGCTGGAGTGTGTCCAGAGCAGGGCCAGGAGGATGCTCAGAGGGCTGCAGCAGCTCTGCTGTGAGCACAGACTGAAAGAGTTGAGGCTGTGCAGTCTGGAGAAGAGGAGGCTCTCAGGTGACCTTCTTGTGACCTTCCAGAATCTGAAGGGGGCTACAAAAAAACTGTGGAGGAACTTTTTAGGCTCTCAGGGAGTGCCAGGACTGAGGGGAATGGAGCAAAGCTGGAGGTGGGGAGACTGCGACGGGAGGTGAGGAGGAAGTTGTTGAGCATGAGAGTGGTGAGAGGCTGGAATGGGTTGCCCAGGGAGGTGGTTGAGGCCCCATCCCTCGAGGTGTTTAAGGGCAGGCTGGCTGAGGCTGTGGGCAGCCTGTTCTAGGGTAGGTTGTCCCTGGGCATGGCAGGGGGTTTGGATCTCGCTGCTCCTTGTGGTCCCTTCCAACTCTGACTGATTCTATGATTCTAAACACCATGAGACCTCTCACTTCACTGGCTCCTGCTGCTGCCTGGAGCCATTGACCTGGGGCACTGTCTCCAAACATGCTCAGTAGCCCTAGGCCCATCTCTTGTTGGTGTCCATCCTCACCTGGCTCTGCTGTATTTTCTGAGGAGCTGCAGGGAAGCAGCAATTCTTCGCTCTGGTACTGATCCTATGCCACCTTTTCACCTCACCTTCCTCCTCCTTATCCACCACTAGCACAGCATAAGTGACCACAGGAGGGAAACCCTCTGCAGCCACCCAGCAGTGCTGCACTGGCTCTCCTCCCAACAAGGCAAAGTGGCAGATACCTGAAGGGCTTCCCAGGGCTGAGCCACTCAGCTGCACCAGTGCAAAAACTGACCAGGGCTCAACCCCCAACACACAGAAACCAACACATTGTCAGTGTCCTTGGCCCCAGTCAGCAGCACATGACAGTGACTATCTACCAACTACCTGTCTCTAAACAAGGCAGGAGTCCATGAAACGAGATCCCTGCACAACCTTCTTGAAGGGAAGGAGAGACAGCCCCACCAGAACCACCCTTGTGCAACAGCCCCTGCAGCTCTGCGGCGCATTCGTGGCTCAAGCTGCAACTTTAACTACATCGGAGCTGACCCAAACATGCTTCTGGGCACCTACTCTCCCCTTTCCAAAGCTCTGGAGATGCAGGATGCTGGTTTGAACAGTCCTGGCTGCAGGTGTGGGTCACGGAGGACTTCTCAGCACTTGAGCACAGGAAGGCAAACCCCAGAGCTGCTGCCCTCCTCCCTGCCCTACAGCAGCGCGGCGGCAGGAAGAGCAAGCCCCAAGTTTTCAGCCGAAACGTTCAGCCCTTAAATCTTTAATAACCTTTCTTCTCTTTACTCAGAGCACACAAGTACCAGCACACATCTTAAGAGATCAAACTGAATCCTTAATTTAGCCAGCTATTAATAAGGGTTAAATCTGCAGGCTGCCATGGCCCCTTTGCCCGGCTCTCCCTCGTCCTCACACACACAATCAATGGAGCAGGGAGCCTGAAGGACATCCATTTTGAAAAGCTGTAATGAATCATTTTTCCTTAGCAAATCTGGCAAACTTCAATCCTGGTTCCTGCAGCCTCCCTTTCACATGTCCAAGCCCTCTGTGACACATCAAATTTAATGAGACTGCACAGACCTTAAATAAGGCAGTGTAGCACTGCTGGGATACTTTATTAAGGAGGATCAGACAGAATGTGTTTGCTGTTTAAGAGCCTTTAAAGGCAAATTACACTGCTTTTTGGGGGAGATGAGAGGGGGGACCGGGGGAAGCCTCCCATTTTTTTGTTCAGCCCCCTTGCCCTCCTCAAACAGTTCTTCTGCAGGCCAATTCAAAGGCAGCATTAAGGTCTCTGCAAACAGGAAAAGCAGCAGAATTGGCAGCGAGGGCCGGGAGAGCAGCGATGATCTGCTGAAGGCTGCAGGGTAGGACTCAGACAAAGAAAGCTGTTATTTCACAAAGTCATAATCATAATAATCTGCCTCTGACAAGCTGTGCAAGGGAACACTCCACCCTTCTAGCAGGTGCTGCCCCTGCTAGGTCCAGGGAAAGGCCAAGTTAACCCTCCCTGTCTGGAAAAGAGGTGAGAATAACATTCCTGAAAGGTGGGTATGTGCTGGGCCATCCTTGGGAGCCATCCTAGGGATGAAGGAGGAGAATCTGATTCTGTTCTTATTGTAGTGTCTGTGCAAATAAATACAAGCACCAGAAGGAGGCAAGGTTCAACTCTGAGCACTCAAGGATTTTGTTTTAAGGGAGGCTGCTTGGTTTTGTTTGGTTTCCTTGTGGGGATGTGGATGCTATAAGAGGTACAAGATGAAAGTTCTTAGAGAACTTCAAGAGGTTTTTACAACCACAGCCTGCTAAGGGTAGGTTTTTGTAGACTCTTTTGCTTGGAAACCTCCATTCTGCTCAGGACTCAATGCTGTAAATCCTGTTGGATAGTGAGTACAATACTCTCCTGGCATAGCAACCTCCTGCTATATTCAGAGCATCTCTTCTGAGATCATTGTGTTCACCCTCTCTGTGTCCACCTTTGGCTATGTCTGGCTCTAAAAAGAGAACACAGGCCATCAATACAGAGACTGCTCTGAGCAGCAGCACACACAGACCATCTCAGCACACATTAATGGATGGGTATGTTTGAAACCCAAATGAAATGCACAGAGAAACAGAGGAAAGTGAAACTGCTCACTTGTTCCCTGGGATAGGACAGGGAGAAATGGATGGAAGCTGCAGCACTGAAGGTTTCACCTCAATACAAGGGAGAACTTCTTTACTGTAAGGGTCCCAGAGCACTGGCACAGGCTGCCCAGAGAGGTTGTGGAGTCTCCTTTGGTGGAGCCTTTCAAGGCCTGTCTGGATGTGTTCCTGTGTGAGCTGAGCTAGATTGTATGGTCTTGCTCTGGCAGAGGAGGTTGGACTTGATCTCTTTGGGTCCCTTCAACCCCTGACATCCTCTGATCCTGTGATTCTTAAAACAAGTGTCTGGACTGCTGGACAAGGCAGCACCTGACAGAGCTGCAGAAAGCCAAAAGGTCTGTCTTAGCCTACGAATTCAAATCTAGTTGGGTTTTAGAGGGAGATATAAAAATTGGGCTAGGCTTCAGAGAGCTCTCAAAGGTGTTTTATTAAAAGCAAAGTTAATCTAAATAGAAAATTCCAGGTACCAAACCTGGCTCCCTGGCTTCAGACTCCGCTATCTCGGGAATCAGAGCCCCTGGTGTTGGAGTTAGAGGTCAACACATCCATGCAGCTGGGTTGAGAGCATAGAGCAGCAGAACTGCTTGGTGCTGCCTGGCTTAGCTTGCCTCTTCTAAGCACTTTGCCAGAGTGACCAGCCCTAACTCAGAGACAGTGGAGCTGTGGGAAGTGTACACAGCTCAGGGGATGTGTGTTCACTCTTAGTGTGTCTGTGCTAGAAGAAGAAAGTCTATCTCAGAAGATTTTTAGGTGAAGAGAGGAAAATAATAACATTTCTATTTTGCCAGAGCAAGGACCTAGCTTTCCACAAAGTGCAAGAAGAAGAAGAAATGGAATCATTTACACATCAGAAATGCTTTGGTTGCAGAATAAAACCAGAGATGATGCCTGTGTCAGGACCACTTAGGCAGAATCTATGAAAGGTCCAGGGTGGGTGACTGGCTTCATTTATCTTTTACCCTTCACCTTTGGCAATCTAAAGAGGTTTGGGACTTTGCACAACGAATTCAATGCTGGTGTGGATCCAGGTTGCGTTTTATCTGAACCACCTACACTGAGAGTCACAGGAAGAGCGTGGTTAATGGATCAGTGTAATGGCATCAGTTCTGATCCATCTCTAATTAAAGCCTCTGCCAGGAACATAGTCAAGCAATTCTAATGGCCCAGAGGAAAAATTGTGAAGTCAGGTAATGAAATTTGCTTATTAGACAAAATGGGAAGGAGGAGTGCAGGGGCACAGAAATCAATATGGTAAGCAGGACAGTAACGTTTAGAAAGCCCTGCACGTGGAAAAAGCACAGCTAATGAAGTTCTCTGCTGAGAAGTGTAATAATGCTGATAACAAATCCTGCACTGATAACATCCTTGAAGATACTCACCTGGAAAAGGTCCAGTTGATGTGAACTTCTAAATCATTTAGTCTACTCTCCAGCTTACTGGCCTGGAGAATTCGATCAACCTCTTGTGCCACACAGTGGGGTGAAAGACAACCCCTGCCACATCTCCTTCCAAAGCCAGTGTCCTTCCAGTGGTGTGAGGAGCATTTGTAAAGGTACTGTGACATGACTCTTCAGGATGCTGGAGAAGCTAGATAAAGACAGGGTCACACCTGAAGCCTGGTAACCAGCTGGACAGATGCTATACTGGCTCCCCTTAGACCCCCAAAGACATACGACACATAACTCCCTGCAGAATTAACCATGCTTTTATCCAAGGGCATTGTAGATCTGGTCCCACCTTACCCATCAGTAAGTAGATATACTTACAGAAGCCAGAAGGAGATACTGAAATAGCAAAAAAAAACCAATAATAGTGATTTTATAGAGCTCTAGAATGCTGGGCAAGGAGGTATTTGCAGGTGGGATAGCTATAGCTCAAAAGCCTTCTCTTATAGACTGGTAGGAAGGGAGGGAAGCAAACCAGGCTCTTGGAGGCAATGTTTTTTATAGAATCAGTCAGGGTTGGAAGGGACCACAAGGAGCAGCCAGATCCAAACCCCCTGCCATGCCCAGGGACACCCTACCCTAGAGCAGGCTGCCCACAGCCTCAGCCAGCCTGCCCTTAAACACCTCGAGGGATGGGGGCTCAACCACCTCCCTGGGCAACCCATTCCAGGCTCTCATCACCCTCATGCTGAAGAACTTCTTCCAAACATTCAGTCTGAATCTATCCATTTCTAGCTTTGTTCCATTCCCACCACTCCTATCACTCCCTGACATCTTAAAAAGTTCCTCCTCAGCCTTTTTGTAGCCCCCTTCAGATCCTGGAAGGCCACAAGGAGGTCACCTCAGAGCCTCCTCTTCTCCAGCCTGCACAGCCTCAACTCTTTCAGTCTGTGCTCTCAGCAGAGCTGCTGCAGCCCTCTGAGCATCCTCCTGGCCCTGCTCTGGACACACTCCAGCATCTCCACATCCCTCTTGTCATAGGGACTCCAGAACTGGATGCAGTACTCCAGGTGGGTCTCAGCAGAGTGAAGTAGAGGAGGAGAATCACCTTCCTGGCCCTGCTGGCCACACTTCCCCTGCCGCAGCCCAGGCTCCGTTTGGCTTTCTGGGCTGCAAGTGCACACTGCTGGCTCATGCTGAGCTTCTCATCCAGCAGCATCTCCAAGTCCCTCTCCTCAGGGCTGCTCTCCAGCCAGGCACTGCCCAGCCTGGATTTGTGCTTGGAATTGCAAGCACAACAATTTTGGTTTTGTTTGTTTGGGGTTTTTCATTTGGTTTGTTGTTGGGGTATGGGGGGGGGTGGGTGTTGGGGAGGAGGTTGCATTTTTTCCCCCTCTTTATTTTTTATTTTCTTTAAGGGAAAAAGTCAACCCAAGTTCATAAGCTTTAGCGCTGGTGTGGAGGCTTTTGTCTTGCTAGCTCACATAATTGCACTCCCCTCTCCTCTCACCCGGTGGCAAAGGAATGTAGGTGGAATATCTTTACACAGAGACCAGCTCAAGCAGGGACTGCACAATAAGGGGAAGAAACAAGAGCCAATCTAAGGAAAGGATCAGGCAAGCACTAGGAGGAAAATACTATTGGGCTGTCTGCTACCGCATCTAACCCTGTGAAATGCCTCCATGAATCGCTTTCTTCCTTCTCTCTTAAAATGTCCTCCTTCTTCCCAGAGGTTCAAGGGACAGATCCTGTTACATTCTCCTTTTTACCACTTAACTTTTTTCCTCCTCTCTAATGCTACTCCTTTCATTCTGCTGCTGCTTGTATATTTACTGGCAACGGAAAAAATCAATAAAGGAGAAGGAAATGACTTGGCAGCCTTCCGAAGTGTTAAAATAATTCTCATCTAATTGAGCCCCATTGTTTTTAAACAATATTGCCAGCAGTGCAGCTAAGTAGCTTGGCCTCAATTCTCAAAAGCTAGTGATTTGGGGTGGTTTTGATTTTCTAGGTCCTGCTCGAAGTCTCCTTAAAGGGACCACTTTTGTGCAGGCATCGCCCTCTGCGTGGAGCAGCTCCCTCTGTATTGGGAGCCTCCTAAACTCAGCTGTCCCTCCGAGGCTGGCCTCAACGGGCTTAAAGGTCTTTTCCAACTGAAACAAGTCTATGATTTTATGATTTAGCCCTGGGAACACACAGCAGGAATCTAATTTGAGGGCATGTTTAAGGAGAGCAGCCCTAGGTAGGACTCTACATACCCCCCATAGAAGTATCCTAACTGGTTTTCACCAGGGAAAACTTGGAATGATATTAGTAGCAAGCAGCTTGAACCAGGTGCATTCCAATCTGTCAATTCCTTGTGTAAATTATTGCTGCTTAAATACAGACTTTCAGTTCCAACTGTAAAATATTCTGGTATGTGCTGTTCAGGAGCACATGCAGCTGATCTCTACACCGAGCTGCTTACTGGGGCTAGTTGCAATCTGGAGACTCTTCTGTGGGAGATTCTGATTTTCCCACCTTTTACTGGCATTAATATCACCCCCAAAAAAACAAACACTGTCTCCATCTAAAGATCCTCTCTGTTCCCAGCATGAAATATTTCCTCAACAGTGCAAAATGGTCTTACTTGAATAAAATCTGAAGTCCTTCATTTCGGTTTTGACTTCTAATGAAAAAGAAGGAAGAGCTTAGAGCGGCTTTCCAGTATCTGAAGGGAGCCTACAGGAAGGCTGGGGAGGGACTATTTACAAGGTCTGGTAATGTCAGGACGAGGGGGAATGGGTTTAAGCTGGCAGAGGGGAGATTTAGACTGGATATTAGGAGGAAGTTCTTTACAGTGAGGGTGGTAAGACACTGGCACAGGTTGCCCAGGGAGGTTGTGGATGCTTCCTCCCTGGAGGTGTTTAAGGCCAGGCTGGATGAGGCCTTGAGCAACCTGCTCTAGTGGGAGGTGTCCCTGCCTGTGGCAGGGTGTTGGAGCTGGATGATCCTTGAGGTCCCTTCCAATCTAAACCACTCTATGATTCTATGATTCTATGAAGAAGAATTGTATTGTGCAAAAATGGAAAGGAAAAACCAATGGAAAAGTCAAGTATTTGATTTTGAAGAGGATGGGAATTGTGTCTCAGCTTCATTGGAATGCTCCATCTTGATTTGAAACAGCAAATAGTTGTCTTCTTTTTTTTCTCCAAACAAAAGCTTTTCTCAGTGAATGAAAGGTGTCCCACTACAGACTTTCCAGCAGCTTAATGCTCAAAGTGTTCTCTTTGCTACTGCCACACTAGCTGAAGAAGGACATTTCTCCACAACCTTGCTGGGGAACAGGATCCCACTCTTCACACCTCCACGGCTGGCTGAGCAGAGCACAAGCCCCCATCTGAGCAGAGCAAATAGCAGGCTGTGCCTTTTGTCCAAGATGTCTCCCTCAGCACCTAAGGAACCAACTATTCGTGTTGGTGCTGCTATGCTCAGCTTGAACACTCATCACTGCTCTGGCACCCCAAGGTTGGACCTCATTTGTATGGAGAGCAACCAACCTGTATAGTGCTCAGCTTTACAGGTCTCTTGCTTTCCTGAAATGTGCCTTTGCCTGGGCTGTGCCTGGGTGAGTTGAGATTTGTGCTGAAAAGAGCTCCACGCTGAAAGACAAGCCGCGTGAGCCAGGCATTCGCAGCAGCTCTTGCTGAGTTTGAATTAAAGCTCTCTTGATCCTTGAGCTTCCCTTCTGAAGGGCTCAGCTTGAGACATGCAGACTTTCAGATGGTTTTCAGATCCTCTGCCCACTGTCTTCCCTGCCATCTTTAACTGTGCCCATTCTGGGCACCAGTCTAAAGCCAGACAGCCCTTTTCAAAGACCCGGGTGTAAGATCTCATCCCCTCCAAAAATGTTGTTCTCAGTCACACCAATACAAGCACAGACGATTAGTAAATGACTCTGTTGTGCTGCAAACAATGCTTCTAGAGGTGTGTTCATGCCACAGACCCCTCACCATGCTCCGCTCCAGCTGAGAGCAGCCGCTCTCCTCTGACATCCCTCAGCCTGCAAGCATTGCTTCTGCCAGGAACACGAGCAAAGTGCACAGGAAGGGAGTTATCTGCTGCTGCTGACAGAGCCAAATCGGAACGTGCACCTCTGTGCCTTCTGCTGCAGAGCTCCTGCAGAGTGGTCTCGCCCTCTCTCAGCCTTAGAGAGAGGAATGAGCCTTTGGGTGGGAAACATCTGCCCTCCAGCTCGCTGCCAGGGGGGGTTCTGGGTTTATTGGCAGGAGCGCAGGCCCACATGGCACTCATAATGTAGTCCATTGTGCGTGTACAACCACAACTAGGTTAAATCAATAAAACAGCAAAACCTCAGTTCTTGTATCAAATACCATCCATATCTAATGCCTCCAGGATGCCTTCTGATCCCAGAAGGTCGTGCTCATTTGATGCCTTCGCTTCCTGGCTATCTCACAACACTTCCCAAAGGAAAGAGCCAAGATATTAGCTTTCCTTTGCAGAAGTGGGTTGTGAGAACGTAGGGCCGGGGAGAAGTTTCAACTTAACCAACCTCAGCACCTCCATTTGTTGTATGGGCCAGAGCAGAGTCCAGCATACTTCAGCTCTGACCTCATAGGTGCACTGGAGGGGTAGGAACCCCACATGCCCCCTCCGATGGCACTGCCAGTGCCCAATAAGGAGGTGAGGCTGCTGTGCTACCTCATGCTGGTGACCTCACTGCCCTCAGATGGAAACTAAATTCATCTAAATTTTTCTCCTGTGGAAACTACATCCATCATCTCCACAGCTAGTTAAAAAAGGGTGCATTTCCAGCTGGTTGAAAAGCAGAGAAGGGAATGTATTGAAACCACCCAGGGACTGGTGAAAGCCCTGGTTTTGTACCATCAGCTCTGCCCACCGTTTCCTAGCACCTAGGTCAGCCCTTGCTTCATGCAGGTTGGCATCAGGAGAGTTTAGCTGCCTCTCAATTCAATACCAAACACCAGCATCTGGCAAAGGCCTCAGAACAAAATGTTGATGATGGGATTGGGGTGGGGGGGAGGGAGAAAGAAAAAAGAATTCATAAAAACTAAATTAAAAATCACACCTGGCTTCACACTGGAAATTGGACTCAGCCACTGCAGTCTGTTTAGAGCAAGCCTCTTAAAATGCAATCCATTGTGTAGGGAAATTCTCCCTGGAATCTGGGTTTCCAGCACAGCATTACTGTAACTCCCCACATTCATGAAATCCCCAGGAAAATAAAACCAATTCCACTCTGACAGAAAAAGATACCCCCCTGGCAGGTAGTGCTGGGGTGTGCCTGTGCTTTGGAATGAGTCTCTGCAAGACCTGGTGAACTGGAGAGGGAGAACTGTTGGCAGAGGGTTGGCAAAGGCAGTTTGTTTCACAGCTCCTCCTGAGCACTGTCTGGTAAGGGATAATCAACTGTCTAGAGATCATTTTTAATTTCCTTTCTTCCCCAAAACACATGCAGGAGTTTTGAGTGACAGACAAAGGGAAACAAGTGAATGCCTGCTTTGTTTGTTTCCTTCCTTTCTCTTCAACTTCCTCATCCCAGCAGAAAAAGGGGAAATCAAGGGAAGAGACGCATCCAAGCCCGTAAAGAAGGGGAAGCAAAACCAGCCTTCCTATATGCAACAATCACCTCACCACCCTTGGTTACCTACCAGAAATGGAGACACTGGAAAATGCTGCTTAATTTTTTTGCCCATCCATAATAAGAAGCAGTTTTCCCTCTCATAGATAGTCCTGTAAAAGGAGGAGGGAAGATGACAAACTTTTGCACCTTCTGCTCTGCCTGCAAATGCTCCTGAGCAAGAGGCTCTCCTAAAACCTTAGTTTTGATGTCACTGAGCAAATGACAGGTACTCTAAAGCAAACAAAAAGCTGACAGGTAGTCTAAAATAAAAATTATGAGGAAAAAAAAAATGCTGCCAATAATTATCCTTACTCACTTCCCTCAGATTTAGGGCATTTGTCCTATCTGAGGTACTGGAAGATTCATTTAACCATGAGGAGGATTTTTTCCCCTGTGAGGGGACAGAAGCCTGGAACAGGCTGCCCAGGGGAGTTTTGGAGTCTCCCTCTCTGGAGATAGTCAAAATCCATTTGGATGTGTTCCTGTATGATCTGGTATAGGTGACCCTGCTCTGCCAGGGAGGTTGGACTGGATGAGCTTTGGAGGTCCCTTCCAGCTCCTGACATTCTGTGATTTGTTGGTATGTACCAACAGTAAGGGTGAGCAGGGAGGGTTCATTTTGTGCTTGGCAGCTTGAATCCTGCATCTTGAGACTCTGCCATGGTCCCTTCTGTGCCTGGTGCTGTACAGTGACAACCAAGCAGTGCCACATCTGCTTGCCTGCAGGTGCTTAGCAGAGAGACAGCCCTTGGGGCCACAGTCTGATCTGTAAAGTTGGCCTGTCAGGGTTTTACATGACAATCATTCCAAAAGAGAGGACAGTGGGGCTAGATTCCATATATTCATTTCCCTTAGCGAGACCCAAAGCTAGGATCAGGCGTTTCTAAAGGGGAAGGGGGCAGCAGGGGAGGCTTCCTTGTGAACCACTCAGGTGAAAAAAAAAGAAAGAAAAAGCAAATGCTGCTGAGTTATTTGGCTACAGCTCTTCTCATCTAGGGGTATAAAAGGCTCTCCCCCCTCCTCAAAAGAAAAAGCCCACACAATAAAAAGGAGAGGCTGTCTGAAGTAGCATGTTTTACACATTGTTAGACCGGAGCAGTCTGTGCGAGTGAACCCTTTTAAAAGGGGCCATTTCTGTGTGAAAAGCCAGTTGTGTGGAGCTGGGAGGCATACAGCTGTAGACAGCTGTGGGGCTGGTACTGTAACTGAATCATTTTAAGAGTGAACTCTGGCATGTGGACGGGAGGCCCCGGGAAGGGTAGCGCGGCCGGGAAGTACAGTTTGCTTCTGTGTGAGCTGGGACACATTCACCTTCTTGCAGGGCTCAACTTAACGAATGCAGAGCTGCTTGGAATTAAATTCAGGCAGGCTGTTGCCTCCTCCCTCCCCCCCTCTCAGCTCCTTCCCTCTCTTCTTTTGTTAGTTTTATGTTTTTAAGATCTTTAATTCTGGACACATAAGAAAAAAAAAAAAAGCCTCCCTTTTGATCCCTGCCTTTTGGCAAGATTCCAAATGCTCTGAGGATCTGACTGGACTGTTGGTATCATCCCACACTGAGATGGAACAGCCTATGGCTCCTTGAGCACTCAGGGGGAGAATGTTTCTGCTCTCCAGTGCAGATACATAGAATGGTTTAGGTTGGAAGGGAGCTCAAAGATCATCTCTTGCCACTCTTTCACAGAATCATCCAGGTTGACAGAGCCCCTCAGGATCACCAAGTCCACCCTAGAACCCTGCTACACAGGATTCACCTTACACCATAGCCTCAAGCACCGTATCCAAGTGATCCTTAAACACATCCAGGGTGGGTGACTCCAACACCTCCCAGGGCAGCTCATTCCACTCCCTGACCACTCTTTCCATGAAAAACTTTAATGTCCAATCTAAACCTCCCCAGCCTCAGCTTGAGGCCATTCCCCTTTGTTCTGTCTCCAAATCCTTGAGAGAAGAGCCCAGCAGCAGCCTTTGCACCATGTCCCTTCAGGTAGTTGTAGACTACCTCAAGCAGAAAGCATTGTTAGCTGCTAGGAAGGACTGACACCAAGCAGATGGGGCTCTTTTTGCATTCCATGGCATCTTTGTGCTCTGCAACTTTGCAACAAGGCATCTGAGGACTCACTTTCCTGTAAGGACAAACCAACACCAGAAGGGTGAATCTGTTCTCTCTTAGGCTGGATAGTAAGAGGAAGTTCTTGTCAGAATGACTGGCATTGGAATGGGCTGCCCAGGGAGGTGGTGGAGTCACCTTGCCTGGAGGTGTTGAAGCAAAGCCTGGCTGAGGCACTTAGTGCCGTGGTCTGGTTGATTGGACAAGGCTGGGTGCTAGATTGGACTGGATGAGCTTGGAGGTCTTTTCCAACCTGATCAACTTTATGATTCTCAGGCTTCCTGACATTAGACAACATACTCAGACATGTGGATATTTGAAGTTAACTCTTTGGATGAGCTCTGTATCTGTACATGAACCAAGGCCCCAACAGAGCAGTGAAAGAAGAGTAAAGTCAGATTGCAGTCCAGCCCAGACATCTCAACAGGCATGCCTGTTGGAAGGGACCTTAGACATCACCTGCTCCAACCTCCCTGCCATGGGCAGAGTCACCTCTCAACTAGACTTGGTTGCTCGAGATCATCTACTTCAACCTCTCAACTATGGCACGGACACCTCTAAACTAGACTTGGTTGCTTATGACCTCATCCAACCTGGCCTTGAACCCCTCCAGGAAGGAGGCATCTGCAGCCTCTCTGGGCAACCTGTTCCATAGTTTCACAACCTCATGCTGGGAGAGGTCCAACAAAGACTCTCAACTCGCTCTAAAATCATAGAATCAACCAGGTTGGAAGAGACCTCTAAGACCATCCAGTCCAAGCTATCACCCAGCCCTGGCTGCTGGCTAATGAAGCGAACCTCATTCAGCCATTCACCTGTGGGCTATGAAGTGCCCAAGAGAAAAGAAAATATTTTAGGTTTGGCTTCAATCGAAATTTCCAAGTTAGTAAAACAGGAATCCAATATGGGATGGATAATTGTCTGCTTGAACTCTAACCACTTACAAGGTGATGCTTCCGTAGGGATACCTGTGGGGGAACAAGTGAAGAACAGACTGCATTTGGAGAAGGAGGAGGTAAAGAATCATCAGATGTAGGCAGAGAGGATGATTCATGTTAAAGGGAGTGTTAGGAGTTGAAAGGTAGAGAAATGTCCAGAGAAGGGGCACAAGGATGCTCAGAGGGCTGGAGCACCTCTTCTATGAGGACAGACTGAAAAAGTTGGGCTATTCAGACTGGAGAAGAGGAGGCTCTGAAGTGACCTTCTTGTGGCCTTTCAGTATCTGAAGGGGGCCTACAGAAAAGCTGGGGAGGGATTTTTTAGGCTCTCAGACAGTGCCAGGACTAGGGGGAATGGAGCAAAGCTGGAGATAGGCAGGTTCAGAGTGGACATGAGGAGGAAGTTGTTGAGCATGAGAGTGGTGAGAGGCTGGAATGGGTTGCCCAGGGAGGTGGTTGAGGTCCCATCCCTGGAGGTGCTTAAGGCCAGGCTGGATGAGGCTGTGGGCAGCCTGCTCTAGGGTAGGGTGTCCCTGGGCATGGCAGGGGGGTTGGATCTGGCTGCTCCTTGTGGTCCCTTCCAACCCTGATTCTATGAAATGAATTCAGTAGACCAACATTTGAAGGGTTAATGAGATTTAAGCTTTGATCTTGCAGGAAAACATGCTGACAACGTAGCCCAAGGCATGCTCACCATTTTGTTTGCTAGTAAAACAATGCAATTTGATTTTTGTTAGCTTGTTGTTTTTAAATGGAACCTCATGGGTGTTCTGTTAAATTCAACCCACAAAAGCTGTTTGTGTCATTTTAATGTAGCTCCTGTGTTTGAACTGTTTGTTTTTTCAGTGCAAGTTTCACTGTTGGCACATTAAAAGCTTGATCAACGAGGAAAGCAATTTGTGGTGCCACTCTTCAAAATTCAAACCTTATCTACCCCATAAAGTGGGGTAAATGTGAAAGTGTCAGAAACAACAAAGGATTGTTCTTTTGGAACATGAAAAGAATAATTCCAGATCTTTTCTGCTGTGACCTCTTGCTATCCATCATGTGTCTTCATATTTACAGAAGAGCCAAGCAGAGATAGAGCCCTGGGAGCAATAGGAAGAAGCAGAGCATTCTGTACTTTGTTATGGTGATAGTTTGTTATAGTCTGGTTTGCAGAGGCATCACTTTAGCTTCTCTAGAGAAGTCTTCTTCCTTCAAGAAACATATACCAAAAAATTCTTACCAGATATTAAGTGTTGGTGTATATAGTTTTACTTTAAATTATCCCAATATGGAAGGCAAGATGAGGACAACTCCTGCAGCAAGGGTCGGACCTGAGGACCAGATTTGGGTTCCAATTCCTGCAGCAAGGGTCGGACCTGAGGACCAGATTTGGGTTCCAATTCCTGCAGCAAGGGTCAGACCTGAGGACCAGATTTGGGTTCCAATTCCTGCAGCAAGGATCGGACCTGAGGACCAGATTTGGGTTCCAATTCCTGCAGCAAGGATCAGATCCAAGGGCCAGATTTAGGTTCCACCTGCTGATCTGCTGCTGGCTTTACATTTAGCCTTGTAAATGGTACAGATGAAATCAGTGTTCGGTTTCCAAACCGTTCCCATGTTCACTGCCATTGATGGCCTGTACCAGGGAGACACAGAGGATCTGCATGGCAGACCCAGAGGAAGGACACATTGCAGTACAGACAGGGGTGAGAGACCAGATGTTGTTGACCTGCTGGTGCCTGGTCACAGCCAATAACTTCTCATCAGTCACCTCCCACTGCCACACCATGTGCTGCCAGCCCATGAGCTGGGTTTGCAGACAGGGACAAAGTGCCAGGGCTACTCTATTTGCTTGAGTACTTGTGGCAGGAGCATTCATGTGAATGATTTGAAAGGCCCTTGAGAGTCACTCAGGTAGGCAGCAGAAAGAAAACCACATGATTTAAGTGGCCACTCCACACCATGCAAATAGGATTTGAACCCAAGAGGCACAGTGCACCATGGACTCCCATTTACCATAGCCCAAGATGTTCTCAAGCTTTTGGTGCCTAGCAAATTCAGCTCAGAACAGCAACATTTACTAGAGAACAGTGAACAGCTGGTGAGAAGTAATCTATATGCTGAAAGTTGCTCTCATAAAACATATGATAAATAATTTAGTACCTAAAACCAGTACTAACAAAAAACCAAACCACCCAACCCAAATCCTATGCCTACTCTCAGATGATCTGCAAATACAAAACAGCAATAAGCCCATCAGATAAACTTGCCTTGTGCTACTCTCCTATTCCCTACCATCCTCCTAATTCTGATTGTCTTTTAATTCAACAGATTTCTTCCTTTTGGCATTTCTGGCTGGCAGAGCTGGATGTGGATGTACTTGGTTAGAATTCAATATCACAAGGAGGGGTAGTAACTGAAAGCTGGGAGTGGAAGGGGGTTGGCCTTTAGTTTGGGGTATAACTTCTCTCTCCAGAAGCTCAACAGGAGGTAAACAGAAGTTCTAGAAGAGTAACCTGTGTGACTAAGGTCAGTTGAGTTTAAACTGCTTCAGTTCTCATCAAAATCCACCAGGAAAAAAATAAAACACCACCACCAAAACACCCAACACCAAAACAAACCACAAAAGCCTCATTTACTTTCTTCAACTAAATTTAAGAGGAAAAAAAAAAAAAATCAAACTAAATCTCCAACAACAAACAACACACACACAAAACCCAACCAAATGAAAAACAAACAAACCCACCCACCCCAAACTCCTATTTGAAATCTCTGGATCAGATGAAAAATGTCACAATGTGTTAAGCAAAGCACTTGCCTGGCAGTTCATAGAATCAGTTAGGGTTGGAAGGGACCACAGAAGGATCATCCAGTTCCAACTCCCCTTGCCATGGGCAGGAACAGCTCACCTTATCCAGGCTGGCCTTAAACACCTCCAGGGATGAGGCTTCCACCATCTCCCTGGGCAACCCAATCCAGACTCTCACCACCCTCATGCTGAAGAACTTCTTCCTAACATCCAGTCTGAATCGATCCATTTCTGGCTTTGTTCCATTCCCACCACTCCTATCACTCCCTGACATCTTAAAAAGTCCACCCTCAGCTCTCTTGTAGCCCCCTTAAGACACTGAAAGGTCACAATAAGGTCACCTGGAAGCCTTCTCCTCTCCACACTGAATAGCCTCAACTCCTTCAGTTTGTCCTCTTAGCAGAGCAGCTCCAGTCCTCTGCTCATCCTCATTCTCTGGACACCTTCCAGCACATCCAGAGCCCTCTTGTAACAGGGGGTCCAGAAATGGAAGCAGTACTCCAGGTGGAGTCTCACCAGTGCAGAGTAGATGGGATCACTTCCCTTGATGCCAGTTCACTGGCATCCTGTGGGTGTTTGTCCCAGCTGACTGCTCCATGGTTCTAGGTGCTGAATAAATGTAGATCTTTCAAGTCTGGGCTGTCATTAACTAACTTTAAATGAAGCAATGCAAGGAAGAAGAGAATGAGAAACAGAAGTGTCAGGAGAAACGCCTTGCATGAGGCTCACATCCAAGCAAAGGCTCAGTTTGTGCGCTCAAAGATTGATGGCATCCAGTTGACTTCAACAGCTTTCTGCTGTAGCAGATAGACAGCTGTTAGCATGGCTCAGGGCTCTTTTGAAACCACCTCTTGAGAGGAGCACAGCAGCATGGTTCTGAACTACAACACACATCCTTAAATTCAATAATCAAAATCATTGCAAAAAAGGTGGAGAAAGTGATTACCAGCAAGGAAACAGATGGTGCCATAATAAAACCTCCTCTCTATTCTTATTTCCATTGCTTTTAACCTAAATACAGTTCCCCACACCCCCAGAGCATGTCATGTTTGCACTCCACATTAGTTCCTTGCCCACTAGATGATCCAAAGAAAGCAGTAAAAACTTTCTAGAGCTGATGGCACTAATCTAATGACCTGGTGAAGCTCAAACCAAGGACCAGTTACTAGGAAATAAAGACAAACCATGGCTGCTCTCCAGAATAACTCATAAATCTAAACATCTCTTGCTCGCTCTCTTGTAGCAGCCCTAACATCTCCTCTGCTTTTGCTTTCTGAAGATTGTTCATTATTACTTTCACCTCTTAGCCTCTCTCAGGATGTCAGCTCCATCTGCCACAACATATCAGAATGAATCTTGGCAAGTACAGTTCAGGTGCTCACTTTTACCCTCCTCCTGAACTCTTACACTTGACATAAGGCTTAGGAATATATTTATATCTTTTTCAATCAACATTCTGCAGTTTCCTCACCTCTTGACTTTTTTTTTCCCCTCTGTGTGTGCGTGTCTGTCTGCCTCTCAATTCCTAATCACTCTCCTCTTGTCCTTCATTTCGTCCTTATCGTGGAATTACTGAAAGCAATACAGACAATGATGCAGCATCCTGCTTAGGTAATGTTCTTGCTGAACATCTCAGCCACCACTTCAGTTTGCACATTAGCAAGCAGAGAATCAACTCTAATTGTTTTGACACTTTAACCGTTTAGCAACTCTTAACGTAGAGAACTGCAGGCTTCAGCGTTCAGCTCTGCTTCCAGGAGCAAAGCATTTCAGTCTGCATTGATTTGCACTTGGCTTCTCCCATACAAAATGCTTTCTAAACTTTTCATCTTCCCCTTACCGCTGCTGAGCATGTCATTTCCCCTTTCCCTGTTATTCAACAGCCTTTATATTCATGTGCAGCCCAATTTTCTGCCAGTATCATCTTTTCATTTGTGTCAGCTGGATTACATGTTGCTCCTACCTGCCTCCGAGTTACTGCTCATTTTCTGTGTCAGATAAAGTTGTTGCACAGTAGACTGAACAGATTTTATTCCGCAGCTTCCTTCCTTCATGAAGCCCCCTTTATGTTTTCAAATTGCTCACTGTAGTGGGTTGTAATTCTCCTAAAGTATAGAGCACTCCTCAAGGCAAAATAGCACTATGGGAGCTGGCACTAGGAGTTACATGGGCAGCACAACAACCTCCTTCCAAGAACCAACATTGCATCGAAGACAAACCTAACGCTTGCGGATGAGTATAACCTGTCAGCAGGTGAGGCTTCCTCTTTGGGCAGATTAATTAGCGGTCATCTCCTTGCTTTAAACATAAGACTATAATCCTTCCAAGGCTCCCAGCCTTATTTATTTAATTAGTCTAATGGGGCACTCTCCACCCGGTGCTGTGGCTGGCGTCAGTAGATGGCACTGTGACATACACTCTTCCAGGCTCTTTTTTTTCCCGTTAGCTTGCAAGGAAAGGTTTAGTTTTACAAAATTTGTGTGTGTGTTATAATTAGTTGTGTTTATGCAAGGTTCTGGAGTCCTTCGGGAGCAAACCGTGGAAGCATTGAGATAATTTGCTTTCTGCGTTTTGCCCTGCTCTCTGATTGAGGTCAGTTCTTGAGCCAGAATCAGTCTCTGGGTACCAGTCACTGAGGTTAGGTTGAGATTCCTCTAAGAAGGGATTATCCTGCATATTATTTGACTACTCTTGCTCCAAGATTGGCACACCAGGATAAATAGGGCAATTAAACTGAGAATGTATCAGTATTCCCCTCCAGCAGAAAAGCAATCTGCAATGGCCCAAGCTATCTCCTTGCCCTACTGACACCAGATGCAGGTTGCTATACTTAGAACTCTATTCCCCATAAAAATGGCACATGCAAATGGAAATACATTTCTGGAGTCCTTTGGTTGCTGAAGTTTGGGGTCCTAACACTGGGCATTCAACTACACATTCAGGAATCCACATGGTCCAATACTATCTTTAGTGGTGCCCCAAAAGTCAATTCAACATCTGGTTAGTTTTCAGAGAAGCTGCCTATGGCTAGGCCAAGACATCAAAAAACCTGTGGAATGTCAGGACAAAAAAAGGAATCCACGGCAGTGCCAAAATATGAATAGAAATGCCTTCAAACTGGCTTGATGGCAAATGTCTTCAGAGCCAGATGCCTTAAATTAATTGCCTTCTCTTTTTTTGTGAGAGGAAGAATAACAAATAGTGGCATCCTTTAGCCATGCTTAAGTTAAGATGGTTGATAAAATGATACCCCCAAATCTCAGGGAAGGTACAGAGCCCTGTTGAGCTAAGTGCTTGCCCAATGTGAAATGTCATCAATATCATCCAAATGAAAATATCATCAACAGACTTCACCAAAAAAACCTCTTTTTCTCAAGAGAACGATATTGGAATGTATCTCAGGTCATTTTGTTAGCGTTTCCTTTGCTTATTTTGTTGGGTTTGTTTGGGGTTTGGGTTTTGTTTCATTGGGGTTTTTCATTCAGTTTTTGTATCATTGATTTTTTCAAGGTGGGTTTTATTTGCTTGGAGTTAGTTGCTTGGCTTATTTGTTTCTTCAGGGAGGGTTTTTTGGTGTGTTTTATTGTCACCTTTGTCTGATTTTTTCCTTTCACAAAATCATCTTTAAAGTTTCTTTGCATTCCCCCACCTCCCAAGTCTCAATTTTGGCAGCAAATTCACCCTGCCTTCAAAATTTTAATGGTTCAGCAATGAGCAGCATTTGATAAATGAAAAAAAAATTAAAGAGAGCAACAAATGAGGAGTGAAAGAAATAAAAGATAGCAACAAATGAGAAGTATCAAAAGAAGTGGTGTTAGCATAAGCATCTTTTGCAAATAGAAACCTTTGCATGCAGATGCAGGCACACATACAGGCACAAATGGGTGTTAGGAGGAAGTTCTTCACAGAGAGGGTGATTTGCCACTGGAATGGGCTGCCCAGGGAGGTGGTGGAGTCACCATCCCTGGGGGTGTTCAGGAAAAGACTGGATGAGGCACTTAGTGCCATGGTCTAGTTGACTGGATAAGGATGGGTGATAGGTTGGACTGGATGATCTTGGAGGTCTCTTCCAACCTGATTGATTCTATTCTATTCTAAATTGAATTTAAGGGTATTAAAAGTCTATGAAGTCCTGAAGCTGTAAGTGTCTTAGACAAAATTGGCAGTTATCAAGTATGGTTTGATTAGCAAGTGTCAGACTGACAAAGAGTGACCAGCAAATATAAACATGCATCCTATAAGATCTAAGAAACCTTTATGGAAAGATGCCACTAAGCTAATAGCTCCTTACAGCATTGAAGCTTGATGTTCCACTTCTACATGACTCTGATTAAAGAATATCAGAGAGAGGACAATAGGTTCAGCAGACTTTCATCTCTGACCATGAAGAGACAAACACTCTTCCAAGCGTGGCTGAGCAGTCGTAGCACCCAGCTTTGAGCAGGCTGCAGGTTACTTTGAGAGGGATTTTTTTTTGACATCAGAGCCCCCAGAAACGTGGCAGAGAACTATTTTCCTTCAACATGCTTACAGCTAAGGCATTGGCTTCCATTCAACTAATAGAAATGTTGGTGCTTGGAGCCTGCATGCCTCACATTCTTGCAGTAACACAATTCTGTATTAAAATCTATTCCAGTTGCTTGGTTTACAATTATTAAACTGTGCTGCGTTCCTACCGAGATTATTGGCTCAAACAGGCGAAAACAAAAAAGAACATTCATTTTTGAGCAGGAAGAAAGAGAAAGTGAGAGTGAGCCTGCTGCTGTCCCTATCTAATATGAGAAGCTTTAGCCCTTAGAAAAGTTGCCTGCATCCAAAATGTGACAGTTTTATTTCGGAAGGCGACGCCGCCCTCGGAATTTGTTGCAACTTGTGGACAAACTGGTGGCTGATTTGCTGTCCAACATTCCAGGGATTTTGTAATATGTCAATGCCTCCTGTTAATGCAAGGTTTTGGTTGGGTTTTTTTGGGGGGTGGGGGGAGAAGAAGAAGAAGAAGAGGAGAAAGCAAAAGCTCCCTTCCTTTTTAAGTATGAGTAATCTATCCAAATCCTACTGAGACACACAAAGGCACGGCGGCAATTTTCCCTTTCATAAAATGCGGACTTGCTTTAAATACTTCCTCCCTACATTTTCAAAGCACAGTTGTATGAAATGAAGGGGAAATGACACCCTTACCCATTGAAAAGGAGATTATGTAAAACTGGTTGGAGAAGCCAGCCGTGTTAATGCAAATACAAGTATGATCTTATTCATAAGTTGCTATTGTGCTAGTGGAACCTGCGCGGCCTGGATGCGCCTGCCTAAAACTCCACGCGAGGAGCAAAAACGCTTCTGCAGGATGTGTTGCCCTGGTTTGCAAATAAATATGATACCCAAAAGATCACTTTAAAAGAGTGAAGGGTTTGGTCTTCCATTGTGCTGAACACTCGATTCCACTTGAAGTTAATGAGAGCAGTCAGCAACCTTGACAATAAGACACGACAAGGATTTTGTGCGGCCAAAGGTGCTGGAGACACTTTGCGAGGAGCCAAGCCTCAGCTCCTTTTTCCATTCATGGCCTAAGGTTTCCTTCTGCCAATGACAACCACCTGTTGTTTCCAAAGTAGCAACTGGGGACAGTCTGTACCTAATCATTATTTTATTAAGTTATTCCCCTATTTCTCCTTTGCTGATTGCATTAGACATAGAATCAGTCAGGGTTGGAAGGGACCACAAGGATCAGCCAGTTCTAGCCGCCCTGCCATGCCCAGGGACACCGTACCCTAGATCAGGCTGGCCACAGATTCATCCAGCCTGACCTTAAACACCTCCAGGGACAGAGCCTCAACCTCCTCCCTGGGCAACCCATTCCAGGCTTTCACCATTCTCATGCTGAACAACTTCCTCCTCAAGTCCAGTCTGAACCTACCCACCCAGTGGCCCTCATTCTGCCAACTACTTGAATGCATCCTTCAGCTGGACAAACACAAGCAGGTTATTGAGCATGTTGGAAGGAGATGGTAGTCTCAGTTTGTGCTGCATTGGTGCCTTACATCCCATTGGTTTAATTTCAAAGGTGATTAGTTTAGATCCTGGGCCTGAAACTGCAGGATCAAAGAACAAGTTCACTCCAGAGAGCATTTGAGCTCCAGACCAGGTGATGTCTCAGAGGAAAACAGATCAGAAAAAGCTAAGGTTGCAAAACTCTGAAGTCAAATCAAAACCCAGCTCACAATATAGAGTCAAGCTGAGAAAAAAAATAAAGTGGGGAGGTATAGAATCACAGAATTTCAGGGGCTGGAAGGGACATCTAATACAGCTCCCCTGCTAGAGCAGGATCACCTATACCAAATCACACAGGAAGGCTTCCAGATGGGTTTTGAATATCTCCAGAGAGGGAGACTCCACAATTCCCCTGGGCAGCCTGTTCCAGGGCTCTGTCACCCTCACAGGTTAAAAAAAATGAAATTTTGCTCCTCTGTTCTCAAATTGTTGAGGTGTTAAAATGCAACTTTTCTTGTAAGAGGCAGTTACAAGAATTTATCCTTTTGCTAGCAAGAATGAATTTTGGATGTATCTGAATATGCTGCATGTGAAATAAAGGAGAAGTGATGCCCTCAGCCACTGGAAAGAAGATTATGCATAACATGGTTGGAGAAGCCAGCAGCATTAGTGCAAACAGACCTATAATCTTATTCCTACGTTGCTCCGTGCTGGAATTACATCTCACAGCATTTTATGCTTGTATGTGAATAAGCAAAGCCAATCTTGGTACAGTTTTAAAAGTAACTCTGCAGGTTGATCCTCTTTCTCCTGTCTACCACTTTTTGTTCTGCCTGACTTTCCATGGAAACTCTCTGGCAGTGCGAGGAAGCCCAAGGCCTTGGGTATGTGTATTTAACTTTGGATCGGTAAAGAAGGTCTAATTAATCTTCATTATGTGGAGTCTTTTGAAATAGAGGCCTATATTGAGTGCCCTTCCTGTTCAGCTCTGGTCCAGATGAGTTTTGGCTCACTCTGTAGGACCCTGGGGTCTTATCATGTGAAAGGCTGTGCAGCATTCGATGAGGAAATGATTGTAGTCTTCCTACCCTTTTTACTTACACATATGACAGCTGTTACCAGTCCAAACTCCCTTTTGTGTGCTAGCTGAAGCTAGGTTAATGGCCAGCTCAAACCAAAGAGCCTCTGCTAATTTTTAGGAATCAGTAATTCTTCAATGGAGGGAGTCTGGGTTCCCCCAAAACATATTTTTCTGCAAAGGAGAAACTCTTTTGTGTGCTAGCTGAAACTAGGTTAAAGACCAGCTCAAACCAAAGAGCCTCTGCTAATTTTTAGGAGTCAGTAATTCTTCAATGGAGAGAGGTTTGGTTCCCCCAAAACCATAACTTTTATGCCAAAACATCCATTTTTTTCCTGCCAAAAACTCCCCTTATATTTTGTCTGCCAACCTCCCCCCCCATATTTTGTCTGCCAACCCCCCCCCCCCATATTTTGTCTGCCAAAAAATTTCTCCTTCAAAGGAGAAACTCTCTTTTGTGTGCTAGCTGAAGCTAGGTTAATGGCCAGCTTAAACCAAAAAGCCTCTGCTGATTTTTAGGAATCAGTAACTCTACAGTAGACAGAATTTGGGTTCCCCCAGAACATATTTTTCTGCAAAGGAGAAATTCTTTATTTAAAAAAACCCAACAATATCAGGCCCTTTAATAGAAAAAAAATATCCATTTAATATTCCTGGAGGGTTGTGCTTTGCTATTTGTTTGGTTTTGTTTTAAGGAATGTANGTAATTCTTCAATGCAGAGAGGTTTGGTTCCCCCAAAACCATAACTTTTATGCCAAAACACCCATTTTTTTCCTGCCAAAAACTCCCCTTATATTTTGTCTGCCAACCTCCCCCCCCATATTTTGTCTGCCAACCTCCCCCCCCCATATTTTGTCTGCCAAAAAATTTCTCCTTCAAAGGAGAAACTCTCTTTTGTGTGCTAGCTGAAGCTAGGTTAATGGCCAGCTTAAACCAAAAAGCCTCTGCTGATTTTTAGGAATCAGTAACTCTACAGTAGACAGAATTTGGGTTCCCCCAGAACATATTTTTCTGCAAAGGAGAAATTCTTTATTTAAAAAAACCCAACAATATCAGGCCCTTTAATAGAAAAAAAATATCCATTTAATATTCCTGGAGGGTTGTGCTTTGCTATTTGTTTGGTTTTGTTTTAAGGAATGTATGATTTGCTTTAGGTGATCCTGCTCTGGCAAGGGAGGTTGGGCTTGATAATCTTCAGAGATCCCTTCCAACAGAATCACAGGATTTCTTAGATTGGAAAAGCCCTTAAAGCTCATCAAGTCCAATCCTTAGTTTCACACTGACAAGTCTTTGACTAACCCAAATCCCTCAGCACAACATCTCAGCACTATGAATTGCTGTGGTTGGAAAGGACCACCAGGATCATCCAGTCCAACCTTCATCCCAGCATCCTTCATCACCAGACCATAGCCTCATGTACCACAGCCACTCTCCTTTTAAACACCTCCAGGGATGGCAACTCCACCACCTCCCTGGGCAGCCTGTTCTGTGATTCTATGAATGTCTTTCAAAAGAGAAAAACATTAACAGGAATTTACTTTTTTTGAGTTATAACATAATGAATCTGAGTTGACTTTAAAAATATGGTCTAAGGCACAGTTTTTCAAGCTGAAAATAACCCAAAAAGTTCTAAGATACAAAATAGCTGGGGAGGGACTTTTTAGGGCATCAGGGAGTGACAGGACTAGAGGGAATGGAGCAAAGCTGGAAATGGGTAGGTTCAGACTAGTCATGAGGAGGAAGTTGCTGAGCATGAGAGTGGTGAGAGGCTGGAATGGGTTGTTGCCCAGGGAGGTGGTTGAGGTCCCATCCCTGGAGGTGCTTAAGGCCAGGCTGGATGAGGCTGTGGACAGCCTGTTCTAGACTAGGGTGTCTCTGGGCATGGCAGGGGGGTTGGAACTGGCTGATCCTTGTGGTGCCTTCCAACCCTGACTGATTTTATGAATTCTGATTTCTAAGTGCTCAATTACTTAGCTTTTTAGATCAATTTCCATTGGGTACAAACACATGAGATCACTGTCCACAAGCCTTACACACTGGGTCACATTTCCATGCATTTATCTAACACTCAGACTAAGTTCACACACATCCAACACCCAAAAAAGCTGATGTAAGGAGAAGCTTACTAAATTTAGGGACTGGCTCTTTTTTTATTTACTATTTTGACACAACTAGGGGGAAAAAAAAAAGTTAACTTCCTCTCCTCCTCCCACCCAGTTTATTCTTTAATCTATCAAAAGAATTATTAAATCTTTTAAAAGATCAAACACTCAGAGTCTTCACAAAGGTTGTCAGAATGAATTCATTTGCAGAGCTTTCATCCCTTCTTCCCCACTGTGCTGAAATAATGTTGACTATTTTCTCTCTGTCTCTCTTGCTTGCTGTAAAGATCCAGTTGCAAAGGTTGTGGCAAGGACTTCATCTCCCACTCTTTCCCCACCTGGCACTAATATAATCTAGAAACTAAACCCACAGGTGTTGATCCTTTCCTGTTGCTATGTTGTGCATAAAGGATCTTAGAAAAGAAGTGTTTCAAATGGTGGGTTATGAAAAGGGAATGGTAGCTGTGAGGGTGATCCCCAAAATTCCCATTCTCTAAGAGTGCTACTGCTGTTTTAAGAGGTTTTGTTGTTGTTGTCTGGGAGTCCAACTAGTACCAACCAACACTACATAGAGCACCACATTCCTTTGGCTTAATTAGGAGATCTTTATACAAACAAAACCACACCATGGAGGTAACACAGGCAGAGACTCAATTGACAAAACACATCAATGACTTAAGTTTCTTACAGGGCAGAGAGTCTTTCCCCTCAGAACTTAGAAGGCAAAGAGAGGATGTGCATTACCTTAAGGACTGGTCATCTTCAAGTGCAAGGGACTTTCCAACCAATTACTTACTTGCTATGAAACTAAAGAAGGAAAATCTTGCTTTTCAAAACTCTTCTCCAGTTTTGCCACATGCCAAATGGATCCTGTCAGAACAGCAAACTGTTTCCTCAACCAATTGTTTTGCCTTTTAATGGGCTGTGGATCTTCAGCAGGAGCAGAGGCAGGCTGGCTACACATCCAGCTTGCCAGGTATCACATTACCCCCAAGATATTGCATCTGTGCTAGGATTAAGAGCAGCCAGGATGATCAGAGTGAGAGGAGCAGAGGAGGAATGCAGGAGAGTGTGATGCTAGTGATAAAGGAGAGGTACAGATTGTTTAGTCTCTCACATCATAAATCCATCTCTTACTGATTACAAAATGCAATTTTTAAAGGACTCAAAGAAAGGATAATTCTGTTTTGAAAACCCTGCTCTTTGATCTGAGAGCATTAAACTCCTTTTCAAGCCAAGTCCTAACTTTCTGGTATGACATAGAGAACTATCTTGAGACCACATCTGGGACCACAGTTTTGTCTGGAATAAGGGAAGATGTAGATAAAGCTACATAATGTAATGGTGAATATACAGAACAATGCCATTTAAAAATGGCCTTTCTAATTTTCATAGACAACCCCCATCAGTTCTGCTCTGGCAGTCAGCTCCTCAGTTGCAAAGAGAGAGAAACAGCCACTATAGATGTTTGCAATTAGCTCATATCTGGAGCTAAGCTATAGCAGTTACTTTATCACCCAAAGGCTCCTCCACAGAATCATAGAATCAACCAGGGTGGAGGAGACCTTCAAGATCATCCAGTCCAAGCTATCACCCAGCCCTGCCCAATCACTAGACCATGCCTCTAAGTGCCTCGTCCAGGCTTTTTTTGAACAGATCCAGGGATGGTGAGAAAGGGAATCAGGAAAAGAAGACCCAAAGAAACAGCCAAACTGGTGCTAGTGTCAATACAAATACATGAAGGTAAAATTAGCAAAGGCACAGTACTCACAGGATCCATGAAGACTGTTCTCAAGAGCTGAGAAGGAATCCAAGCAGGAGATGGTAGTAGGAGACTCCTTTCTTTGCAGCAAACTTCCCCTTACATCGAGTGTGACACTCACAGTCTGGGACTGTGAAGGTGACCAAGCACTGGAGCAGACTGCCCAGAGAGGTTGTGGAGTCTCCTTCTCTAGAGATCAAAACCTGACTGCACATGCTCCTGTGTGACCTGCCCCAGGTGGTCCTGCTTTGCAGGCAATTAGGCCAGGTGATCTCGGGAGGCTCCTTCCAACCCTTAGCAGTCGTTGATTCTGTGACACACCTGTGGTCAACTCCCATCAGCTGTGCTGGCTGACTCAGAGCTGCTGATGGCCTGCAGCTCACAGCCAGCCTGGGATTCTGCCCCAGCAAAACCAGGACAACAGAGGGTTTCAGTTCTTTGCATTCAAAAGTCATCCATGGTCTAGTTGTCCTGAGGTGAGACAATCCCATCACAGAGGATGCTGTAATGGATCTAGACGAGGGCAAGAGAGCTGGTGAAGGGCCTAGAGAATAAATCTTATGAGGAGCAACTGAGGGAGCTGGGAGTGGTTAGTTTGAAAAAGAGGAGGCTGAAGGCAGACCTCATTGCTGTGTACAACTACCTGAAGGGACATTGTGCAGAGGCTGCTGCTGGGCTCTGCTCACAGGGAATTGGAGACAGAACAAGGGGGAATGGCCTCAAGCTGAGGCTGGGGGGGTTTAGATTGGACATTAAGAAGAAGTTTTTCAGAGAGAGTAGTCAGGAACTGGAATAAGCTGCCCAGGGAGGTGGTGGAGTTACCCCCCCGGATGTGTTTAAGGGTGGTTTGGATGTGGTGCTTGGGGATATGGTTTGAGGTGAATCTTGTAGAGTAGGGTTGGACTTGGTGATCCTGAGGGGCTTTTCCCAACTTTCTGTGGCTCTGTGACACTCAAACAATAAGTATACCAAAATAAGAAGACAACAAATGCACATCTCTAAAACCTTGTTGGGAAAAAGAGGACTCCTCCAGGCTAAACAAGAAAGCAGGAAACCTTGCATGTTAGGAATGGAGCCG
The DNA here is from genome assembly GCA_013400475.1 of Tricholaema leucomelas. NCBI lineage: Eukaryota > Metazoa > Chordata > Aves > Piciformes > Lybiidae > Tricholaema lacrymosa > Tricholaema leucomelas. Next base: position 69,468 of record WAAF01010450.1, on the reverse strand, counting down.
TTTCATGGCTGCTGGAACTGACACTTGTCCAAGCCCATTGCTTTCCCCAAACCACCCAGAGCATTTGAGCAAGAACAGGTAACTTCTTTCCCATGTCTTTAGAGCAGAACAGCGAGAGCAATGTGGCCAGCAGGGCAAGAGAGGCCACCAAGATGATCAAAGGGCTGCAGCCACTCTGCTATGAGGACAGGCTGAGAGAGTTGGAGCTCTGCAGCCTGGAGAAGAGAAGGCTTCAAGGAGACCTTGGAGTGGCCTTCCAGGATCTGAAGGGGGCTACTGAAGGGCTGGGAAGGGACTACTGACAAGGTCTTGTAATGACAGGATGAAGAGGAATGGGTTTAAACTGGCAGAGGGGAGATTCAAACTAGGTGTTAGGAAGAAGTTGTTTGCAGTGAGGGTGGTGAGACACTGGCACAGGTTGCCCAGGGAGGTGGTGGAGCACAGAAGCACAGAATGTGATCACCTTAAACCAAATCCCCAAGCACCACATCCAAATAACACTTAAACGTATCCAGGGTGGGTGGCTCCACCACCTCCCTGGGCAGCTCATTCCAGTCCCTGACCACTCTCTCCATGAAAAACTTTTTCTTAATGTCCTAAACCTCCCCAGGCTCAGCTTGAGGCCATTCCTCCTTGTTCTGTCTCCACCAGCAGCCTCTGCACAATGTCCCTTCAGGTAGTTGTAGACAGCAATGAGGTCTCCCTTCAGCCTCCTCTTTTTCAAACTAACCATAGAATCAGCCAGGTTGGAAGAGACCTCCAAGCTCATCCAGTCCCCAACCTAGCACCCAGCCCTAGCCAATCAATCAGACCATGGCACTAAGTGTCCCATCCAAGTTTTTCTTGAACACCTCCTGGGATGGAGACTCTGCCACCTCCTTGGGCAGCCCATGCCAATGCCAATCACTCTGCCAGGAACTTCCTCCTAACATCCAGCCTGAACCCCCCCGGCACAACTTGAGGCTGTGTCCCCTTGTTCTGTTGCTGCTTGCCTGGCAGAAGAGCCCAACCCCACCTGGCTACAGCTTCCCTGCAGGCAGCTGCAGACAGCAATGAGCTCTGCCCTGAGCCTCCTCTTCTGCAGGCTGCACACCCCCAGCTCCCTCAGCCTCTCCTCACAGGGCTGTGCTCCAGGCCCCTCACCAGTTCTGCCACCCTTCTCTGGACATGTTCCAGTATCTCATCACCTCTCCCCAGCTCCCTCAGTCACTCCTCATAAGATTTATTCTCCAGGCCCTCCCCCAGCTACATTACCCTCCTCTGGACCTACTCCAGCACCCCTACATCTCTCTCATACCGTGGTGCCCAAAACTGAACACAACACTCAAGGTGTGATGAACAGAGCTGTTCTGCTCTGGATGGAACTCAACAGCTCATTCTTATTCCTGGAGACACAGAAACACTTCTTAGGAATCAATCTTTTTTTTTTTTTTTTTTTTTTTTTCTCCCCCAGCAGCTTAGGGACATAAAGTCTAAGGCAAACTTCTTCTGTTAAGTTTACAACAAAATAGTTTGTGGTCACTAATTCTTTACTGATTTTCCATGAGATGTACTGTAGAGAGATCATAAATCAACAAGTTGATATTTCAGCTCGTGGACAGACCATCACTGACCAAACATTAAAGACTGACCTTGCTCTCACCTATCACTCTGTTGCCTGAACTCCAGGTCTCTGCTTTCCCTTCCCCAGAGTTGGATGTGCCTATGTTTTGGCTGCTATGGCTTTGTTATTTGCTGCTCCCAGCAGCTGTAGGCAACTATTTCCTCCATACCATCTGCCCATCCTGGATTGCTTTACTGTCTCATGCTGTGCTTTAAAAAAGATCTCACACAAGGCTAGGGTAGATTAGCATATGCAGTTCATTTACCTTTGGAGGACATTGTGGTTCCTACTTCTGTCCATGCAGGCCAATTTTCTGTGCCAATATCCAGAAAGTTTCTGGAGCCATCCTAATATCTACAATCCTTCTTCACCTGCCCATAAGCAACCAGGCTTTTGCTGTCTGAGGTACTCACAAGTATCTCAGATCTAATCAGCGAGGTGAACTTAATAGGCTGCCACAGACATGTAAGGTCAACAGAATCATAGAATCATAGAATTGACCAGGTTGGAAGAGACCTCCAAGCTCAGCCAGTCCAACCTAGCACCCAGCCCTGGCCACTTGACCAGACCATGGCACTAAGTGCCCCAGCCAGGCCTTTTTAAATCTCCTCCAAGGATCAAGCCAAGCCTGGCTGGGGCACTTAGTGCCATGGTCTGGTCGAGTGGCCAGGGCTGGGTGCTAGGTTGGACTGGCTGAGCTTGGAGGTCTCTTCCAACCTGCTTGATTCTATAAGTTGGAAAGGATCTTAAAGATTGTCTACCTCCAACTCCCCTGCCATGGGCAGGGACACCTCTCACTAGCTCTGGTTGCTCAAGGCCTCATCCAGCCTGCCATTGAGCATCATCATTTAGGTGGCATCCATGACTTCCTTGGACAACCTGTTCCAGTGTCTCACCACCCTCACTGGAAAGAATTCCTTCCTGGTCTCCAGTCTAAATCTCCCCTCCTCAAGCTTCTGTCCATTCCCTCTAGTCCTATAACTGCCAGCCCTCACCAAAATCCTGCTGCCAGCTATTTCTTAGGCTTCCTTCAGTTACTGGAAGCAGTTGGACAAAAGACACTTACATTAAAAACTTGCATCACTGTATCCTGTTTTAGGTGTACCAGTAAGGATCTTCATAAAGTCACACATGCACTTCATACTGCCATTGGGTTCTGGAGGAGCTGTAATGCCCTGGAGAGCTGCAGAAGCCAGAAGAATTCTGAGTTCAGCTCCAAATCCACCCCACCACAGTCACAGACCAGAAAGAGCAGCCATGGGAATGATTTACCTTTCTTAAAGTTAGGCACATGCTAAAACACTTCCAGGATTTGAGGCCCTAACCTAAGGCAACTACAAGCACCCAGAAAATTGGAGGAGATGCTGTAGAACTGCCAGGTTAGAATTCCTACCCATTGAAGAGCTGCTTCTAATTTTATTGCATTTATTTAAACTTCCCCCCCACCACCATTTGCCTCCTCCCTCCTCTTTTTTTTCCTGTGTCCTCTAATCCTGGTGCTGTAATGAGGCTGCAACAGCATGTTGGTGCACTAGATCATGTATGTTGAGATCTGATGTTCCATCCATCATCCAGACAGCATTGCAGTTAACAAAGCGACTGCAGAAGAGGAAAGAAAGGACTTCAAAGACTAAAATAAACCCAAATGGTGTGACAGACAGAGGAAATCCTACTGTCATTACCAGCTTCAGTCCTCAGATCCCCTAAAACAGTGATTTTTACTATTGACTTAATAGTGGAAACAAGGCCCAGAGCTTCATTCCCCTTGCCAGCCAGAAAAGTTATTTGTTCTCTATCCCATTGTCCTTCCCACATGCAGACAGCAGCTGTAAACCTGATGCCATGAAATCCAGGCCAGTGTTCCTGCCTCCCCCACAGCTCACTTCAATAGAGCCAAGATTTCACTCAACATATGGTCTAGAATTTACTTCCATAAATCATTTTGACTGTCAACTCCTTCAGCAGATTGGGTCAGACCCAGAAAAGACTTAGGGGGTCTTCAGGTACCAAAGTCAGTAGCAGGGATCCAAAATTGCTTTGATTAGCAGCCAGCTACTGCTGGGGAGGAGCCTCAAACCCTGAAAGTTCCTGGGTTTCTGTTCTGCAGGAAGCCAATGCCCAGAATTCACTCAAATGGGTCCAATAATCTCAAGATGAGTTACTGGATCCTGAAACTAGCTGAATTGAGACCCATTTTCCAGGATGTGATTGAAAAGTGCCAATCCTAGAGTAATTGGCAAAAAACCCAAACCCACTACCACTAACAACACCAAAAAGACCTCCAAAAGCCCCAGAACCAAACCAAACACAGCCCTGTGAGGAATCACAGAATCATAGAATCAACCAGGTTGGAAGAGACCTCCAAGCTCAGCCAGTCCAACCTAGCACCCAGCCCTTTCCAGTCAACCAGACCATGGCACTAAGTGCCCCAGCCAGTCTTTTCTTCAACACCTCCAGGGACAGTGACTCCACCACCTCCCTGGGCAGCCCATTCCAATGCCAGTCACTCTCTCTGTGAGAGAGCCTCAGGAGAGACTGAGGGGGCTGGTGTTGTTTAGCCTGGAGAAGTAGAGGCTCAGTCTAGTTGATTGGATAGGGCTGGGTGATAGGTTGGACTGGATGATCTTGGAGGTCTCTTCCAACCTGGTTGATTCTATGATTCTAAGAAGGAATGGCCTCAGACTGCACTCAGGGAGGTCTAGGCTGGACATTAGGAAGCAATTTTTCACTGAAAGGGTTGTCAGGCGTTAGGCCAAGCTGCCCAGGGAGGTGGTGGAGTCACCATCTCTGAATGTGATTGGAAGCTGTGTAGATGTGGGGATGCTTGGGGATATGACTTAGTGGTGGACTTGGTAGAGTAAGGTTAATGGTTGGACTTGATGATCTCGAAGGTCTATTCCAACCTAAAAGATTCTGTGATTCAAACCAAAGCCAACCCAACAAACAAATAAAACAAACAAATAAACAACCCAAACAAACAAACAAAACTCCAACATCAAACCACAACACCACTGTTCCTCAAAACCCAAACTACTCAACTACTTTCGATTAGGGAAAAAGAATCATAATATCAGTGAGGGTTGGAAGGGACCACAAGGAGCAGCTAGTTCCAATCCCCCTGCCATACCCAGGGACACCCTACCCTTGATCAGGCTGCCCACAGCCTCATCCAGCCTGGCCTTAAACACCTCCAGGGACAAGGCTTCAATCACTTCCCTGGGCAACCTATTCCAGCCTCTCACCACTCTCATGCTCAACAACTTCTTCCTCACCTCCAGCCTGAACCTACCCATCTCCAGCTTCACTCCATTCCCCTTAGTCCTGTCACTCTCTGATACCCTGATAGGTCCTTCCCTAGCTTTTTTGTAGGCCCCCTTCAGATCCTGAGAGGCCACAGAGAGCTGCCAGAGAGGTGTGTAGAGAGACCTACACTTTGCACAGTGACACAGAATTCACTCAGAAGCTCTTTCTGCACTGTTCTCCTCCTTAGAAAGAATCTAAACAACTCCAGAGCCTTCCACGCCGTAGGTGTGGCAGCAGCCTTAAGAACCAAGGATGAAAAGAGCAAGTTAAGGAGGAGAAGGACGAGTGGTGACTGCATGCCACGAGGAAGGAGGAGCAACACTGGGCGCTGGTCCCTGCTTTCTGGGTGTTTATTCAGGGGCTGCTTAATGTAAAATGCATAAGCTGTCCTGAATCCATGCATTTGTTGTTAATGGCACTTGATGTCAAAAGCATACTGATTCATTTACTGGGGAGTAATCATTTGGTGTATTAGCTAATCTATTTATCAATATAAAGGCAATTATTCCCAAGCATCAAGAGTGGCTTGTAATTATGCAATGCAAACATAAAGGATGGAATCAGGAGGTAATTATATTTATCCATAATTTGAAATATTGAAAAACATCTGTAATGGCTGCAGAAAACAATGCCCACCTTAAAGAGACAGGATCACATTACTCTCCAAATGGAGGTTTTGGTGAGCCAGAGGCATTTGACTTGGTTGCTGATTTTTAGCCATTTGAATACTCCAAAGGTTTATTTGCAGGTATCAAGATTTTTCAATCCACCTTTACAAGCAACAGTCACAGAGACTGACAGCCTGACACTCTGGCAGAGGCTGGGAAGGATTTCTGTAGTCTGGACTTCACAGAATCACAGAATTAACCAGGGTGGAAAAGACCTCTAGGATCATTGAGTCCAACCTATCACCTAACCCTTCTAATTAACTAAACCATGGGACCAAGTTCCTCATCCAGTCTCCTTTTAAACACCACCAGGGATGGGGACTCTGCCACCTCCCTGGGCAGCCCATTCCAATGCAAATCACTCTTGCTGTGAAGAATTTCTTCCTAACATCCAGGCTAAACATCTCCTGGCACAACTTGAGGCTGTGTCCCCTTGTTCTGTTGCTGGTTGCTTGGCAGCAGAGCCCAACCCCACCTGGCTACAGCCTCCCTTCAGGTAGCTGCAGGCAGCAATGAGCTCTGCCCTGAACCTCCTCTTCTGCAGGCTGCACACCCCCAGCTCCCTCAGCCTCTCCTCACAGGGCTGTGTTCCAGGCCTCTCCCCAGCCTTGCTGCCCTTCTCTGGACACCTTCCAGCACCTCAAAATCTTTCTTAAATTGAGTGGCCCAGAACTGGACACAGTCAGAGATCCAAACATCAAAGTAATGTGTTGGTAGGCAAAGAATTCGTACTGAGCATGGTAAAAACATAGATTCATAGAATGAACTGTGTTGGAAAAGACTTCATAGATCATCCAGTTCCAACCCTCCTGCCATTGGCAGGGACACCTCCCACTATCCCAGGTTGCTCAAGACCTCATCCAACCTGGCCTTGAACACCTCCAAGGAGGGAGCAGCCACCTGGGCAACCTGTTCCAGTGTCTCCCCACCCTCATTGTAAGGAATTTCTTCCTAATCTCCAGTTTAAAACTCCCTTTCTCAAGCTTCCATTGTCTGAGTAAACAAGGAGAATAAATCTAACCTTGTTAAATGAGTTTTTGGGGTTTAATAATTTCCTGTATTGGTAACCTGGGAAAGAAAATTCTGCTGTGAAAATGTTTTGGGTTTTTTTTTTTTTGACTGTATTGCTAAAATTATAGCTGCAGTCTCTTAGAGGACCCCAGCTTTAAATGTTTGGCTAACAGAGTGGATGAGAAAAAAAGCCTTAAATCCATATGGCAATCTCATCTCCCTCTTCCACATTTGTTTATAAGCAGCCAGTCAACCAAGCTGAGCAACACTGTGAGGATTTGGGGGTTTTGATAAACATCTGAATCTGATCAGTTCACTTATTAATTCAGTTCAATGTATCCCTTTCAAATTTGATTGCCACTTAACAGATGATTTATTTAAATAATGATAGAATCATAGAATCAGTCATAGCTGGAAGGGACCACAAGGAGCAGCCAGTTCCAACCCCCTGCCATGCCCAGGGACACCCTACCCTAGAACAGGCTGTCCACAGCCTCAGCCAGCCTGGCCTGAAACACCTCCAGGGATGGGGCCTCAACTACCTTCCTGGGCAACCCATTCCAGCCTCTCACCATTCTCATGCTGAACAACTTCCTCCTCACCTCCAACCTGAACCTACCCATTTCCAGCTTTGCTCCATCCCCTCAGTCCTGGCACTCCCTGAGAGCCTAAAAAGTTCCTCCACAGTTTTTTTGTAGCCCCCTTCAGATTCTGGAAGGCCACAAGAAGGTCACCTGGGAGCCTCCTCTTCTCCAGCCTGCACAGCCCCAACTCTTTCAGTCTGTGCTCACAGCAGAGCTGCTGCAGCCTTCTGAGCATCCTCCTGGCCCTTCTCTGGACACACTCCAGCATCTCCACATCCCTCTTGTCCCAGGGGCTCCAGAACTAGATGCAGTACTCCAGGTGGGGTCTCAGCAGAGCTGAGCAGAGAGGGAAAATCACCTCCCTCGACCTTTTGGCCACACTTCTCCTGCTGCAGCCCAGGCTCTGCTTGACTTTCTGGGCTGCAAGTGCACACTGCTGGCTCATGTTGATCTAATTCACCAGCACCCCCAAATCCCTCTCCTCAGGGCTGCTCTCCAGCCACTCACTGCTCAGCCTGGATTTGTGCTTGGCATTGCC
>WAAF01010450.1:0-61713 GCA_013400475.1 Tricholaema leucomelas | reverse complement strand
CCGCGCCCCAGCTGCATGACCTTGCACTTGGCCTTGTTGAACCTCCTGAGTTTGGCTTGTGCCCACCTCTACAGCCTGTCCAGGTCCCTCTGTATGGCATCCCTGCCCTCCAGCCTATCTGCTGCACCACACAGTTTGGTGTCATCAGCAAACCTGCTGAAGGTGAAATCAATGCCTCTGTCCATGGCACCCACAAAGATGTTGAACAAGACTGGTGCCAGGACTGATCCCTGAAGGACTTTGCCTGTCCTTGGCCTCTGCTTGGACATGGAGCCATTGACAGCCACTCTTTGGGTGCAGCCATCAATCCAGTTCCTTATCCATCTCGTGGTCCACCCATGAAATCCATGTGTCACCAGCTTGGAGACCAGGATGTGGTGCGGGCCAGCGTCAGCTCCAGGTAAATGACATCAATCAATGTTAAAGGTTCCAAGAACTGCAATTGTCTTATTTCCAATAATTTCTGGCCTCATGTTGAGGTCACCTACCCCACTGCATGCTAGAATTAGGAGCTCTGTAACAGCAAGCAAATACCATTGGTCTTAACCTCTTAAAAAGTTATTTGTCCTAAGAATAGCACAACATTACTGTGCACTCAATTTTTAATGGAGCCATAACAGAAGAGCCTCATCTATTCATAGGCTACATCTCTTCAGCACTCACATCTCTCCTCCTCCTCCTCTCTGCCATACATAATACATAAAGATAGTGCATATCTGTGGTATGCAAGAAAATAATGGCACATATGGTCCTGATTTCGGGTTGGAAGGGCGATCGAAGCTCTTTTCCCCACTAGTCAATGCCCAAAACCCAGAATGCCAGGACTTAACTGGCCACTTCACTAGAAGAAAGAAAGAAGGAAAAAGAACCATTGGACAAAAGAGCCAATGGCATCCTGGCCTGGAGCAGGAGCAGTGTGGGCAGCAGGACAAGGGAGGTCATTCTGCACCTGCACTCAACACTGGCCAGGACACACCCTGAGTGCTGTGCCCAGTTATGCACCACTCAATTCAAGAGAGATGTTGAGGTGCTGGAAGGTGTCCAGAGAAAGGGCATCAAGGCTGGGGAGGGGCCTGGAACACAGCCCTGTGAGGAGAGGCTGAGGGAGCTGGGGGTGTGCAGCCTGCAGAAGAGGAGGCTCAGGGCAGAGCTCATTGCTGTCTGCAGCTACCTGAAGGGAGGCTGTAGCCAGGTGGGGTTGGGCTCTGCTGCCAGGCACCCAGCAACAGAACAAGGAGACACAGCCTCAAGTTGTGCCAGGGCAGGTCTAGGCTGGATGTTAGGAGGAAGTTGTTGTCAGAGAGAGTGATTGGCATTGGAATGGGCTGCCCAGGGAGGTGGTGGAGTCGCCGTGCCTGGAGCAAAGCCTGGCTGGAGCACTCAGTGCCATGGTCTGGTTGATTGGCCAGGGCTGGGTGCTAGGTTGGACTGGCTGAGCTTGGAGGTCTCCTCCAACCTGTCTGATTCTAGAAAGGGGTGAATTTCACAAGAAGCAGAGAAGTCACCTCCATGCTCAGACTCAGACTGGACATGAGGAGGAAGTTCTTCAGCATGAGAGTGGTGAGAGGCTGGAATGGGTTGCCCAGGGAGGTGGTTGAGGGCCCATGGCTGGAGGTGTTTAAGGCCAGGCTGGATGAGGCTCTGGCCAGCCTGATCTAGGGTACAGTATCCCTGCCCATGGCAAGGGGGGTTGAAGTAGATGATCCAGGGTCCAACCCTGATGGATTCAGTGATTCTATGCATCTTTCAAACTGCTGTAGGAATTAACAAGCAGCCTGTTAACCCTCAAACCAAAATGTCACAGCAGTAAATTTCTAGCCATATCCAAGTGCACCAAAGGGCACAAAGGGATGAGTCTCTTTTGCCCAGAAGCTTTACTTTTGTTAATTTTTTTTAACTCAATTTGTTTCCAACAGTCTCTCAAAGACAATCAAAAGCTGAGATGCTTTGCCAGCTGTGGAAGAAAAGAGACTTTCTGCCTCAGTTCTCCCTCTTGGCAGGGCTCATCTGAAATGCTACCACGTGGTGGTCTCCTCCAAACCACAAAGTAGCAGAAGATGCTGAAAGATCACAACTCTCTCCCTCCTCCATCACCAACCCCTTACTTATCCCCCCACTGAACGAAGGGGATATGGTGGGGTTAAGAAAACAAAGCTCTCTCCCAGTAAGGCTGCCACATAATGAATACAGCATTATTATGCAGAAGGCCTCTTGAGACATCAGCCTGAAAAATTCCACTGAAAAAGGAAACACCTGTTGGAATATTAACTAGGACAAAGTCAAGCAAGGAGAAAAAGGATAGGTGGCCAAGAGGTTGGGAAAAAAAAAGAACTAAAAGGAAATGTTTGAAGGGATTTTCTTCACTTTTTTTAGAAGTGTGACATTCCTAATACCTGAGTCCTCAAGCCAGCAAACTGCATTTTCTTCTTGCAAGTGCCTGGAGGTACTGGAAAAGCCAAAAGAAAGCCAACATTAGGTATGTGAGCTGTGCTCCTTTGGACCTCCTTACACTGTGTCCTATAGGAGTGAACAGATTCTGGGGGTTGGAAATCCTCTGTAGCTCCCAGGTCATAAAGACTGATCCCATTAAAAAAAACATAAATTGTTTCACAAAGAAAAATCATAAAATCTTCATAGAATCAGCCAGATTGGAAGAGACCTCCAAGCTCAGCCAGTCCAACCTAGCACCCAGCCCTGCCCAATCAACCAGACCATGGCACTAAGTGCCCCAGCCAGGCTTNTGGACACCTTCCAGCACCTCAACATCTCTCTTGAATGGAGGAGCCCAGAATTGGACACAGCACTCAAGGCGTGGCCTGAGCAGTGCTGAGCACAGGGACAGAAGAACCTCCCTTGTCCTGCTGCCCACACTGCTCCTGAGCCAGCCCAGGATGCCATTGGCTCTGCTGCCCACCTGGGCACACTGTTGGCTCCTGTTCAGCTACTACCTACCAGCACCCCCAGGTCCCTTTCTGCCTGGCTGCTCTCAGCCACTCTGTCCCCAGCTTTTAGCACTGCTTGGGATTGCTGTGGCTAAAGTGTAGAACCCTGCACTTGGCCTTGTTCGATCTCATCCCATTGGCCTCTTCCCACCCATCCAGCCTGGCCAGGTCCCTCTGCAGGGCTCTCCTGCACTCCAACAGCTCCACAGCTGCTCCTAGCTTGGTGTCATCTGCAAACTTACTGAAGCTGGACTCAATCCCCTCATCCAGATCATCAATAAAGATATTGAACAGGCTTGGGCCCAGCACTGATCCATGGGGCACACCACTAGTGCCAGCTGCCAGCTGGATGTGGCACCATTTACTACCACTCTCTGGGCCCAGGCTCCCAGGCAGATTCTGTTTGGACTGTGGGAAATTTTGCATGAAGCTGAACTACCTTCCCTGGTTTACAGTTTTGCAAAGGTCTAATACATTGTAGTAATAAATTCCACTTTGCACTTGCTCAGTTTCTGAGTCCCTTGGAGAATGTCAGCAACCTTCCTTCCCTGTTACTCTGCCTAGGAAAATGAAATCCAGGATGAAGTCTTCTCATGGATGGGTGAAATCAGAAGGCTCCGCACTGCTCTGGGCAGCCAGATCTTAACTGTGAAAGACCCTAATGTGAAAAAGAGAGTTTAGGCACCCAAGAACCATCACATTTGTGATTTGAAGGCTACATCCAAACCAAACAGCATACCCTGACCTTTGCTGTGCCAGATAGTCCCCATTGAGGGTTTTCCACAGGGTAAGTGCAGAAAGCAGACTGAAGTTCACCCATTTTGCAGTGCTTGCTGCCTAACTGGAAGATGTATCCTCAGCTGGACCCTGTCTTCAACCTAATATCCAATTCAGAATGAATTCAGCAGGTCTTAGCACCGCTTTGAGAGCACTATAAAGAGCAGGAGCCTGCCTGCAAGAGCACTTATGCTGCGCTAGGAAACATGATACTCAGTTGTAGTGCACTTGTAAGCAGGTTTTTTTCCCCCCTCCAATACTTTTATTTTAAAGAGAATAATGTTTCTTTCCCTGTAATACACTAGAGAAGTATCTTAATCCTCTTGTAAAAGTTCCTGCAGAGCACAAAGATGATGTGTTTCAAAGGTTTAAACTTGACATATGAAGGAAGGGTGGAGGAGCCCAGGGCTTTGCAGGGCAGAAGATGCTTAGATATATATGGCAGAGGTCTGTAGCCTTCCCACAGACAAAGAGAAATGCTCAGCCTCTCTGCGTCACAGATACGATGCCCACTTCTAGAATCCCACCCTTTTGAGCAGGCTGGATGAGGAAAAGAATCATGATAGCTGCAAAGCACAAAGCTTCCCAGAGTTTCTTTCAGCAAGGCAGCCATTTCCTACTGCCTGGGGAGGAGAAAGAGAACCAGAGAATGATTCTGTGATTCTAGAAGGGAGGGAAAAAAATAAAAGGGGAAGCAAAAAAAAAAAAAAAGGCAAAGCAAAAGCAGCCACTTAGAGGGATCTGTCTTGGCAGCTTAGCAAAAAGGCACCACGGCTTCAGTGCAGTGCTTTCAGATTAGCCCAGATACCACACCCAGGATGTATGAACACTATCAAAACCTCCTCTGCAGCATATTGATTATCCACTATAGCCTCGCTAAAGAAATCATAAATGAGCACGCAGCCATCCTCAGACCTATTAACCAGGGGGAATAAAACCTTGAGCTTCCCTTCCTGCCTCCACTCCTTAGTGCTCTCAAAGAAAGCACCCCCACCCTCCTCTAAGGTGCTTGTATTTTACAGGCAGCTCAAGCTCATCCCTTTTATAATGAGCTTCAGTTTATCCTGATTACCTGGAAAGCACATCAGCCTGTCATACCCAGCTCCCTTAATCTTTAACCCTCCGCATGCTGACTCCATCCCACAACGGTGCTCTGAGGCTGGACAAGTAATTCCTTTTGGATGTTTTCTTTATGGAAGAGATCAGTGGCTACTGACAACATCAGGCTGAAGCATGAACTGCTGGGAACACTTTCTTAATAACACACAAGGTTGTTTTCTTTTTGGAGCAGCAGCAGCAGCTGCTTTCATGCTCCCAGCAAATACTTTAGCAGCAGCATGTGTGTGAAGGAGGGAGCAGTGAGACAGACTATGGGTGGGTGGAGGAAGCACCTAGAGGGTATCTATAGGGAGGGCAGCCTAGAGCACAGGTTGCAGCACTGTCTCAAGCATGGTGACATTCATCTTGTCCTTTGAGCTCAGCCATTAATTATGTGTGTGCCACCTTGCTTTGCCAATGCCTCTGCTTCTCCTGTGTTTATTCAAACTAGAAACACTCCAGCAGGGACTACCTCCCACTAAGTATTTATCAAGAATATAGCCAGAGGGAGAGGAAATATCTTAGCTGCTGCTTATGGGCCAGCAATTCTTACACGAAGAAGAAATAAATCTCACACCCAGACAAAATACAATTTCACCTTGTATTTACTGGGAGTTTTCCTGTGACTTCAGTGAGAGGTTGCACTAAAAACAAACAAACCAACCAAAACCTCCACCAGAAGTAGTCTGGGAGATGCTGTTGCATATGCAAAAGGCAATAGACATATTATTGCTGTTATCAATAATAACAAAAATAGCACTGACAGGGCCAGGCCATAGTGTACATTGGAGTTATCTTTTGCATTCCTTTTGCTAACAAACACTGAACATAAAGGCAAAACACTCTCATGAGTTACTAAAGTAACCAAACAGTGAAAGAGAAGCATTTCTTCAGCCTAGTTTCTCAGCAAAACAATACACTTTCTTGCAGCCTGTGTTGTCCCACCACTTCCCAAATCTTAAACTTTTGAGCTAATTACAAACCAAGGACACACAGTAAAGACCTAAGAGATCCTTAATCCTGCCCAAATATCAATAAAGTAAGGACCAGATAAAGGCAAGCAGTGCTGTGAATGCCACCACTGAGAGCAAGACCAAGGTCACTCCTAACACTGACAAATCCATGTGGAAAGAGTGCTGGGAAACAGGCTCCTGGAGTTCTGCTAACCCCAAATCACTATTTCCATCAACCAGGTTGATAATCTGGGGCAAAAGGAGGGACCCAAAACATGGGAAAGTTTCATTTTTCTGAGAAAGGGAAGAAACTGGGAAGGGCAAGAGGAAGGTTTTCATTTCCCATCGGCATGGGACAGCCTAAAGGCTACCATAGTAGACATTCTCAACCCAAAGGGTGCTGGTGCAGTTCAGACAACAACAATTCCTGCAGCTGTTCAATACTTGCTTTTGTTTCATGAGATTTCCTTTTCCTCAGCTGTAGTACAGAATCAAGCAGGTTGGAAGAGACCTCCAAGCTCAGCCAGTCCAAATTAGCACCCAGTCCTATCCAGTCAACCAAACCATGGCACTAAGTGCCTCATCTAGTCGTGAACACCTCCAGGGACAGTGACTCCACCACCTCCCTGGGCAGCCCATTCCAATGCCAATCACTCTCTCTGCCAGGAACTTCCTCATAACATCCAGCCTGAACCCTGCCCTGGCACAGCTTGAGACTATGTCCCCTTCTTCTGTTGCTGACTGCCTGGCACAAGAGCCCAACCCCACCTGGCTACAACCTCCCTTCAGGTAGCTGCAGTCAGCAATGAGCTCTGCCCTGAGCCTCCTCTTCTGCAGGCTGCACACCCCCAGCTCACTCAGCCTCTCCTCACAGGGCTGTGCTCCAGGCCCCTCCTCAGCCTTGCTGCCTTTCTCTGGACACCTTCCAGCACCTCAACATCTCTCTGGAATGGAGGAGCCCAGAACTGGACACAGCACTCAAGGTGTAGCCTGACCAATGTTGAGTACAGGGGTAGAATAACCCCCTTTGTCCTGCTGGCCACCCTGTTCCTGCTCTAGGCCAGGATGCCATTGGCTCTCCTGGCTACTTGGGCACATTGCTGGGCACATCTTGCTCTGGAAGTAACTTACACATGGCATTTGATCACACTCCTTCCTCTGCATGAGTCTGGTGAAACCCTCTTGGTTTTCTATCCAAACGGTGCCAATACTCTCAGGCAGGCAGCCATGCACAGTCACCTCACCACGTTTTAACTCTTCAGGTGTGCTTGAGCAATGTCCAAAGCAACAAGAAATCCTCTGTGTTTGTTAGCACCAGTAACTTGATGGCATTTCTGTGGTTCCATGTCCTCTGGAGGACCTCAGAAGGACCTTGGAAGGAATACCAAGTCCAAAACAAGACCAGAATTTTAGGAAGAGCAAAATTAACTTGGTGAATTGAAATTTCCCCAGGGCCTGAGCATAACCCAGTAAAAGGAAACCCTGCATCTGACCATGAACTCTCAAAAGATCCCCAGATCTTCCCCATACACCTTCTGCAAAATACAGAGCTCTAAGCCTTTGTCTTCCCCATGCCATGCTGAACACACAGGAGAGCAATAAGGCAGGCACAATGTTTGAACAAGGAACGCTGTGTTCTTCTCCTCTGTGACTGTGAGCAAATTGTTTAGTCACTTGGTGACTGTTTTCCCCCCATCTGTGGAAGAGAATATTATTGAATGCTCACTTTGCCCACACAGCATTACACACACAAAAACCTGTTTTAAAAGGTACATTTTCAAGCATGGTAGCCTCATAGAATCATAAAATCAGTCAGGGTTGGAAGGGACCACAAGAATCATCCAGTTCCAACCCCCCTGCCATGGGCAGAGACACCCTACCTTAGAGCAGGCTGCCCAGAGCCCCATCCAGCCTGGCCTTAAACACCTTCAGGCACAGTGACTCCACCACCTCCCTGGGCAGCCCATTCCAATGCCAATCACTCTCTCTGCCAACAACTTCCTCCTAACATCCAGCCTAGACCTCCCCTGGCACAACTTGAGGCTGTGTCCTCTTGTTCTGTTGCTGGTTGCCTGGCAGAAGAGTTCAACCCCATCTGACTACAGCCTCCCTTCAGGGAGTTGTAGACAGCAATGAGCTCTGCCCTGAGCCTCCTCTTCTGCAGGCTGCACACCCCCAGCTCCCTCAACCTCTCCTCACAGGGCTGTGCTCCAGGCCCCTCACCAGCTTCGTTGCCTTTCTCTGGACACCTTCCAGTACCTCAACATCTCTCTTGAATTGAGGGGTCCAGAACTGGACACAGCACTCAAAGTGTGGCCTGAGCAGTGTTGAGCACAGGGGAAGAATAACCTCCCTTGTCCTACCTGTCCTACCTAAGCCTTGGGTTACACAAAGCTCTCATAACAGTAATTAATGAATGTGACTGCAAACACTTGTTGCCTTTTTTTTTTTTCAGACAGAATTACTCTCTTGATATGAAATGACTGAAATCAAAGTAAAATATTTAAGCTGTAAATATGTGAGAGCACACTGAAAAGCATCTGCATTTAATCTCCCAAGCTCTTCTCATACTGCTCTTATTATTATGATCTTGACAAAGGCACTCTGAGGTGAGAAACAGAGCTTAATAATTCACACCTAGCTGCAAAAGGCAGTACTCAGGCGAAGCTCTGGTTGTGAATTATTACACCTGAAGTCACGTCCTGGAGCGTGTTAGCTGCAGAATCTTGTCTTGGTGGTGCGAGAGGAGGAAGTGGAATCCTGCAAGGATGTAAATACATTAAAAAAACCCCTCAAGCTGCCACTTCACCACTCCTGTTCAGGTGCCCTTCTGGCAGAAAACAACCCAGAGGGTGGGAGGGAGGCAGGGGAGAGTGCAGGTGTAAGTCATACAGGGAGAATTCAGCCTCAAACTGCTGTTGGTTACATCAGCCTAGCAACTGTTTATGCAAACAATCTGGCTGACTCATTAAAGTACTGCTCTGATCAGCCATTAACTGTAACTGACAGATTAAGAGGAGAACAGCATGAGACAGATACTTCAGAAGTGAGAGCAAAACATACTGGGAGCTTCATCCATGTTTTAATTCCATCACCCTCCTCCCCACCCCCACCCCTCTCCTTTGTCGCAGTGGCTTCGCCTGGCATGTTTCATATTGTTTAGTGCATATCTTGGCGCCCACCTAGACAGCTTTGCATTCTCCCCAGCACCCGGTGGCACCCACATGTTCATTTGACATTCCAGGGAACCCATTGCGACAGCCACACATTCTTCCTCGCCTTTCTGAGGGCTTCTTAGATCACAGATGCTCCTGGTATCACCCACTGTGCTTCAATACTTCTCATGTCCCATGCACATTCTTCAGGGTCTAATCCTTTCAAATAATAGTGCTTCCCTTCAGATGCTGCCTGATACCAAGGGAGGAAAAAAGGACTAAGATAGATGCTTGCTCTTTTTCATTTCCCTAAGCTGATAGACAGGACTTGTCAAATTCAATCAAGAAAAAAATAGCTCAAAACCTGCTACTATTCTATTACATATTTCATGTCCTCCCTGCAGCAGGGAAGTTCCAGGTCTGCAGAATTCCCACTCTGAACGAGAAAGATCATATGAAATCCATACCTGGTTCTCACACAGCCCACAGTGAATGGGCAAATCTTTGCCAGAGGAGCCCATGGACCAAAAAAGAGATTTTAAGTGCATGTGAACTACCAAATAGAACAGCACACAGCCCACCTGAGCTAGCAAACACAAAAGCTACAGGTTGCCAGAAGTTAGCACCCTGCTCAGGGAATCTGTGAAGGCATCACTGGCGTTGTTCTTGAACTCTCTGAGCATCAGCTACCGGCTCCTGGCTCCTGCTAGAGGCTGGAAGGTGTCTGAACCAAACACAACACAGCTGAGCCTAAGGACAGAGTCTGTACAAGCTAAACTCTGCACTTTGTGCTGAGACTTGTGAGATTTTATTCATGCAACTTTGCTAAAGCTTAGGAGAGCAGGCTTCAGGATAAACCCAGAACTGCCAAAGCTACTGAAATGCTTTGCTCTTCCCCTTTCTCTTCCTCTTTTTCTACCTCACCATGCTTGATCTCAAAGATGGAAACATGTGAATCCTCTTTTTCTTTCTTTTTTTTTTGGGGGGGTGGGGACAAGGTGAGTCCTGAATGAGAAGTAAGCCTTAAAGAAAGGCACTTTTGCACTACACAAGCCCAGCTCAATGATAGGAATTCCATTTCCTTCCCATACAGACCATACCCTTCAAACTCACCAAGTGGAACCCAGGTACATGGTCTGGCATCATCTGTGGCTGCCCTGTACCTTGAAGCCATCCAAGCTTCATTGATGATCTGGATGAGAGGACTGAGTCCACCACCAGTAAATTTGCAGACAACACCAAGTTGGGAGCAAGTGTGGACCTATTAGAGGGCAGGAGGGCTCTGCAGAGGGACCTGGACAGGCTGCACAGATGGGCACAGTCCAGTGTTGTGAGTTCTGATGAACCCGAGTGCCAGGTCCTGCACTTCAGCCACAGCAACCCCATGCAGTGTTACAGGCTGGGGACAGAGTGGCTGGAGAGCAGCCACGCAGAGAGGGACCTGGGGATGCTGGTTGGCAGCTGAACATGACCCAGCAGTGTGCCCAGGTGGCCAAGAAGGCAAATGGCATCCTGGTCTGAATCATGAATAGTGTGGGCAGCAGGACAAGGGACGTCATTCTGCCCCTGTACTGGTTAGGTCACACTTTGAGTTCTGTGTCCAGTTCTGGGCCCCTCAATTTAAGAGAGATGTTGAGATACTGGAAAGTGTCCAGAGAAGAGCAACAAAGCTGGTGAGAGGCCTGGAGCACAGCCCTGTGAGGGGAGGCTGAGGAAGCTGGGGGTGTGCAGCTGGCAGAAGAGGATGCTCAGGGCAGAGCTCATTGCTGCCTACAACTACTTGAAAGGAGATTGTACCCAGGTGGGGTTGGGCTCTTCTGCCAGGAAGCCAGGGACAGAACAAGAGGACACAGCCTCAAGTTGTACCAGGGGAGGTTTAGGCTGGATGTTAGGAAGAAGTTCTTCACAGAAAGAGTGATTTGCATTGGAATGGGCTGCCTGGGGAGGTGGTGGAGTCACCATCCCTGGAGGTGTTGAAGAGGAGGCTGGATGAGGCACTTAGTGCTATGGTTTAGTTAATTAGAAGGGTTAGGTGATAGGTTGGGCTCAATGATCCTAGAGGTCTTTTCCACCCTGGTTAATTCTGTGATTCTGTGAAGCCCAGACTACAGAAATCCTTCCCAGCTTCTGCCACAATGTCAGGCTGGCTTGAGCCATGATCCTCTTAAAACTCTTCCCTTCTCCTGTGACATGGAGGAGGCATTGCTAATAGGGCTACACAGCCATTACTAGAGCTAATTAGCCATTAAGCCTGATATCCCATTAATAGTTGCCAGCAGCAGATGCCTTGTGAAGGATGAGAGAGGAGGGTAAGTGTACACTGGTACTTCCCCAATATACTCTTTCAGTTTCAGGTGTTCTACAGTGACTTTGGGATGGGTACCTGGACTGTAATTTCCTCTTTTACCAAGAAACAACCCTTAGGGTACCTCCCCGGCCTTGAATTAAGAAGCTTTGTGACCGATGGGGTGTATAAGCTGGTCCCCATCTTGCCCATAAATACTACCCCAAAACACTTTATTTCCTGCAGAGATAAGAATATCTCCCATCTTTATAAGTTCCACATTGACATCAATATGGTCTGCATTTCAAATGCACACACAGGCATGTTTCTATCTCTCTGTCTCTATACATGCTGTATGTGTTTGAATACATATCACATATATATAGAGTATATATTCCCACATTGTGCAGGATTGAGTGCACATTTCCACTGAGAAAGAAATAAATAAACAACCAGCAATTTCTCAATTTCTTCCTGCTGTGTGGCAGTGGTGAAAATTGCTTAGAAATAGGACTATTATAAATATTCACCACACATCATGGAGGAAGCAGGAGGGGAGGGGGAAACAACACAGCATACAACAACAAAAAAAAAAAAAGAAAAAGAAAAAGCCAACAAAAAAAGGCAGCAGGATTATATGTTTGAAAAATGGGAATACAAAGGAGGGCATAGAAACATATCCAGGCATTTCCACCTCGTGTTATTTATAGCTCTAAGTGTTACGAGGTGTTTGCTTAAAGGGGCACTGGTGGAGGATGGAAGGACCTAGCCCTCCCTTCAAGGAGGCATGCAAACAATATTAACTTGGCAAAAGAGAGGTATACTAAGCTGGCCTGAAAAATTGGGGCTGTTCTTGCCTTTTGCCCCCTCCCCCGCACCCCCAACAGCACATGTCTGTAACAACTGAAGTTTTAAACTGTATTTGCTTCCTCATTACAGGCTTACAGGATGTCAGGGGCTGGAAGAGACCCAAAGAGATCATCGAGCCCAAACCCCCTGCCAGAGCAGGACCATCCAGTCTAGCTCAGGGCACACAGGAACACATCCAGACAGGCTTTGAAAGGCTACACAGAAGAAGACTCCACAACCTCTCTGGGCAGACCGTGCCAGTGCTCTGGAACCCTTCCAGTCAAGAAGTTTCCCCTTGTGTTGAGCTGGAACCTCCTGTGCTGCAGCTTCCATCCATTGCTCCTTGTCCTATCCCAGGGAGCAGTGAGCAGAGGCTGTTCCCCCCATCCTGACCCCCAGGCCT
Source organism: Tricholaema leucomelas (assembly GCA_013400475.1). Classification (NCBI taxonomy): domain Eukaryota; kingdom Metazoa; phylum Chordata; class Aves; order Piciformes; family Lybiidae; genus Tricholaema lacrymosa; species Tricholaema leucomelas. Next base: position 49,252 of record WAAF01010450.1, on the reverse strand, counting down.
CAGATTTTGATAAACATTGACTAAATCCCCTCTCAGTCTTCTCTTCTCCAGACTAAGTACTCCCAGGTCCCTCAGCCTCTCCTCACCAGGCAGTGCTCCAGTCCCCTCATCATCCTCGTAGCCCTCTGCTGGACTCTCTCCAGCAGATCCTTGCCCCTCTTAAACTGGGAGCCCAAAATTGAAGGCAGTACTCAAGATGAGGTCTCACCAGGACAGAGTAGAGGGGAAGAACATCCCTTGATCTGCTGGACACACTCTTCTTAATACACCCCAAGATCCTATTTGGTCTCTTGACATTGCCTGCCCATGGATACTCTCCACCAGCACTCCCAGATTCCTCTCCACAGGGCTGCTCTCCAGCAGATCACCTCCCAACCTGTACTGGTAACACTCTAATTCCTCCAGCCTGAGAAGGTGGGCTCAGAGGGTTTGGGGCTGGGCTCTAAAGAGAAAAAAAGGGAAGAAAGAGGGAAATCAGCAAACGTCTCTACCACTACCCTTCCCCAATTTGCCTTCTTTGCAGCCAGCACTGGCAAGAAAGTCAGATTGCCAAATGTTCTGGTTTAGCTCCGCAGTTGGTCGGAAAGTAAAAATGAAAACTATTTGCTTGAGCCCTGCCAATTCTGCTGCAAATGCAGGGAGGGTTTTTTTTTTTTTTTAATTCAGTAGAAATATTGAAATAACTGGGATGAAAAATTCAACCAGCTCCTTAGAGAATACTTTGCTTCTGAAGAGTTACAGTACAAACCCCCAAAGAGCTCTCCATTGTTCCCTTGTGAGATGCCATATGGAGTAGGAGGGATGGGAACTCGAGGGAAGAGTTATGACAATGAAAACAAAAACATAAAATAAAGGAAGTTCTGTGTTCTCTGCAGGGACATGACTAAGGACTCACCAGCTCAGCCACAAGAAATTTCTGCTCCTTGAGCAGTGCAGAAATACGATGGCAACAGCATGGGATGGTTCCTACAGTCCTGGGTTGCTACAGGGAGTGTGGAGACCAGCAAGTGAATGAGCATCCCCGGAGGCCCTCTGGCTGATTTTGCCATGCTCTAGTCAGCACTTTGCCAGCTCAGCCCCACTGGCCAGACAAGTTCTGTATGTTTTGACTCATAATAGGGAATTGTGGCTGCCCCATGACAAGAATAAGAAGTTCTCCCACACTCCTGCTTTGGGAAGATGTTGAATCAGGGATCCTGGTTCATATATATGGCCATAACTGGAGGGGAAAACAATTGTAGACTGTCCTGTGCTTCTCAGAGTAGAAGTAAGACCTGTTCCTTGCTCTCTTAAAAGCCTGCAGAGACATTGATGGCCAAGGAGCTCCCTCATAAGGCTGCTCTGTTGGAGTCATCAAGTATTTCCAGTTGTAATGTACTCTTCCCATGTTAGCTGACGTGCAGGACCTTACACAGTGCTCCAGCCCATTAACTCCCAGCTTACAGGCATGAAATGTGCTTAGAGTCCTTTTGATGCTAGCAGAAAACACATTAGTAATAGAAAACATCCATTCCTCCAAGGAGGGCATCAATGTGGCCATGAGTACCTCCCTTCACTTTTAGGTGGCTCTCTCTTTTGTGGCTGCAACTGACAGCTTTTTTAATGCCCTTCTAAAACCTACCTGAGAGAGAATGCAGAGCCTCAGGCTCCTCTCCCTTCATCCAGAGCAAAGTGGGAGAGCAGACTGAGATGTGTGAGCTAGGCTCACCTCAGCCACATTCAGGCTAGCATTAACGGAAAATGAAAAGGACATCACATTCTGTGCTTCTGTGCTCCACAACCTCCCTCAAGGTGTTCAAGGCCAGTTTGGATGAGGCATTGAGCAACCTGAGCTAGTGGGAGGCATCCCTGCCTATGTTGAGGGGTTGGAACCGGATGAGCTTTGAGGTCCCTTCCAACCTAAACCATTCTATGATTCTGTGATTGTCATCACTGAGCATCCCCAAGTCCTTTGCCTCAGGGCTGCTCACTATTCATTCTCCACCCTGTCTGTATTTGTGCTTGGAATTGACTTGACCCAGGTACAGGACCTTGTACTTGGCTTCATTGAGCTTCATGAAGTTGGCACTGGCCCACCTCTCCTGCTCAGGTCCCTGTGGGTAGCATCCCAGTGAATGACATAAATTTATTAAGGCTACTGTGCCGCTAATTCTACCAGCCTTATTTTCTGTGTCCCAATGGGCTTGTTGACACACAAAAGCTGTCCTGCTTTGGCTCTCCATGGTATAGCCTGGAAATAAAGACGTGCCTCTGGGTAAGGGAAAGAGTCACAACCTCAATTCCTTTTTACTCTGGTACACACTGTACCCTGTGCTGCACCGCTGTTACCATCAGGGCAAACCCAATTGCTATGTCTATATAAAATCTAGTCTGCAACCAACAGCCATCAGATTCTGTGCTTAATTATATCTTTTAATTGTTTAACTGCAGGGGCATTTGGCAGTCATAAATGCACACTTCCAAAAGGAAAGAAAAAAAAAGAGAGAGAGGGGAAAAAAAAAACAAACCAACCAACAACCAACAAACCAAGAACTTGAAAGAGAAAAAAAAAACCAACAAACAACAAACCAAGAACTTGAAAGAGAAAAAAAAACCCCAACAACCAACAAACCAAGAACTTGAAAGAGAAAAAAAAACCCCAACAACCAACAAACCAAGAACTTGAAAGAGAAAAAAAAAAAACAACAAACAACAAACCAAGAACTTGAAAGAGAAAAAAAAACCCCAACAACCAACAAACCAAGAACTTGAAAGAGAAAAAAAACCCCCAACAAACAACAAACCAAGAACTTGAAAGAGAAAAAAAACCCCCAACAAACAACAAACCAAGAACTTGAAAGAAGCTGAATCAACCTGAGAAAATAAAATATCATCCTAGGAACCGCTTGATATATTGTTACTCTGATAAGTTCAAACAAGTGTGACTCACTATACAACCATTCTATCAATCCTGAACAAAAAACTGCATGGGATTATTATGCTTTTAATCCAAAGAGCTGGGTATTTGGAATTCCTCAAGCCCTTTGTGGTGTCATATTAGCTAGGCCAGTCTCTCATGAAAAGAATGTATTGTTGAATAGAGTTGAGTCCGGATCTCTGCTCCATTGGGTTGATAAAATGGCAGTTGATTTAAAAAGAACCAGCTTGTCTGGAGAAAGGATTAGCAGATTAAGAGACTGCATGTAATTTTTTATTTAATTTTTTTTTTTTTTAATGTAATGTAAAGTTACATTTCATAACTAAAAGGGATTAATTAAAATGTTAATAGAAGGAGAGATGTTATTTTTCCAGGGACAAATGCCTCCCCCTCCCCTTCCCCGCATAGCAACGTTCGCTTTAGTTGCTGCTGCCTCGACAGTAGGAAAGGAAATGCTGTTCTCTGCGACTAGGAGTTGACACAGAAAAGAAAGGCAAGAGGTCTGTGTGGTGGCTCAGCATTTTGTTTCCCTGTTGCACAGATCTGGGTTTCAAAACAGAAAGAAAAAAAAAAGAAGCAGCCTTCCCTATGCACTTATAAACAACAGAGGTGTGTCTTATCCTGGTCCTTTTCACTTGCATTGAAGAACTGAGCAAAAACTGTTTGGCCAGATATATTTTCTGGTCTAATAGGATGCTTTTCTTTTTGTCTTTTCATGCTTTGTTTCTGCCTTTTTTTTTTTTTTCAGTTAGGGACCTGTTTCTGCTTCCCTGCATGTACATTTTCACTGAGCTAAAAGCAGTTTTGCAGTGAGGAAAGGAGGCACAAGACTGCTCATGTCCTGGTCCAAGAAAGCTGCAAACCTTGACCATAAAAGCGCTACCTGAGTACAGTTTTAGCGTTGTCTCTGTGGAGAAGTTCAAAGTAAATCACACCAGGAGGGGGGAGCAAGAAGCTGTCAGATTTATTGCCTGTGTCACCAAGTTGCAGCTCATCCTCAAATCCTGGTCTGTGGCTTTGCTGTTTTGTTCTGGTTTCTTTTCTTTCCTAGGGATGAATTTCTGGCTCTTGAATTTTGGACTCCTCAGGTTTCTTTGATAGTTTTGTGAAGTGATCCATGGGTGCAGAGCATCTGAGATGGGCTCTTCTCTGGGGGGAGGCATCCAGTGGGGTTGAGGGGCTGGCAGGGAGGTGGCCAGGGCAAGAACAGCAGGCAGCCCCCAGCCCCTACATTGGGACCCCCAGCTCTGCACCCATGGGGCACTTAACTCTCTCACTGTAACTTCCATTTCAGCTGAGGTCTCAAACTGGACAAATGCTACATGAATGCTTCATTAAAATGTACAACAACAGCAACAACAACAATAATATCTGAATTAATTTTCAGTCCTTTCCAAACTAGGCAAATACTTTGAAAACTGTGCAGGAGTCTCATCCTCCCTATCACGGATAACCACCAATAACCTCCCTCAGTCTGTCATTTGTTGCTGGTACTTAAATACACCTCTGCAATAAATTTTAATCGAGTGTTATAAACTTGTTCAAGTCCTGCCTGAAGCATTTGTGTGCAGATGTGCATTGATGATGCCATATTGCAACCAGGAGGAATTTCAATCCCCTCTTCTTTTCACAAAGGAACTGAGCAAGGTGACAAGATGATAGAATAAAAGCTGGGTGTTAGCATGTTGATTTGGAGCAGTGGCTAACCTATTCCAGTGGTCTGACACTGACAGCCACACTGTTTTTTTTTCCAGAAGAAGCTACTTATCTCTTCCTGGATCACAACAGAAAACCTTAATGAGGAAGTTTCTTCCTGATCCTTTCCTCAGCCCCTATTGAAACTGTGCCCTAAAGTGGGTTGGTGTTGGTTCTTTTCTAAGAATAGCATCCCACCCATTTCACTGCAGATGTTTCCATTCACTGTACAAACTGTTCAATGAATTTTTCAGGCCCACCAGATTCCTGGCCTCAGCCATGTCAAGAAACAAAGAGCCCCACAGGTTTTTGTACACTGTACAAAACCCAGCTCTTTTTAACCATTTTGAATGTACCACAATTCACCTTCCCTGCTCCTTTCCTCCTATGTTCTCCTCTCTGAACGATTTCTTTCAAGAACCTTTTTTTTCTTCTTTAGAGAACTTTTGCAGGCATCTCATTATGCCTCTTGGCCCAGCTGTTTCTATTTATTTCATAGCCTGCTTGCCTAGGAGTGACCAATATCATGGGACACTGATAGAATATCTTTCTATGTTCAATATCATGTTCCACAGCAGTTGGGGTATTTTTTTCCTACCACTTCACTGGTGTTCTCTTAGCCACTGTTGTGGACTGAACACTGATACCATTGAACTGTTCAGTTACAGACCTCCTCCCCCCCCTTCAGTGATAAGAGAGATATGGGCTGTCCAAATACTCTTTTGGAGAGTCCCTTGGAGTAGTCAGCCAGGAATTGCCACCCTGCCCCTCAGGTTTCCCATTTATTATGTAGGGTTCCATTCTAACCATTCAGCCACCTCAAGCGTAACCCAAATCAGCTTTTCCTGCCTTGCTTTTTACTTTTTCAACTCACCAATTGCTTAAATATATTTAAGCAACCACAAAACTCCAGGCAGAGCATTGATTTTTTTTGCCATGTNGGGGTTGGGCAGGAAGCTTTTTACTCCCATCTAATCCATGGCAGCGCTTTACCAGTCAGTCCTTGGCTACTTGCCTTCCTTAGTAGCCTCTTGTTAGGGACTTTGTCCCAAGACTTTCTGCATGTCTATATAAATTATGTCAACCACTTCTCCCTTATTCACTGGTTTGTTGCCCTGTTCCCAAACATCTCTTATAGAGATGTGAATTTCCTTTACGGGAGCTGCGTTGGTTCATCTGTATCATATCAAGTGGTTGTTACCGAATTGTGTTTTAAATAATCTCTTCATTCAGCCTGCCCAGTGCTTAATTAAGCCTTGCTGATTTGCAATATGCAGGATGAATGTTTCCAAAGAGGCAGCCTTTGCAGGCTTCCTACAGAGCATCTGATCCGAGCAGGATTATCACTTTTTTGTTTTTCTTTTTCCAAGAGCTGGCTCACATCTTTCACAAATCACAGGTATGTGCTTCCCAATCCTTGTAAATTTGTGCTCTTCCACTGCTCTCTTTTTTTTTTTTTTTCTCCCTGGGAGCAGACAGGAGCCATAAACCAGGCCTCTGCAGTGCTGAACGCTGCACAAAAGCAAATGAAAAGATGCAGCCCATCTCAAACCTCCATCCCCATCTCAGCGCTTCCCTCGCTGCCACTGCATTGCGTCTTCCTCTCGTACCCGCTCTCACAAGAGTTAATAGGTGGATGTGGCTTTTATTTGTCTGCAATATTGTTATTTTCCTTAAGTGTTCTTCTATCCTGCCTCAAGTGTAACAAGTATTTCCTTTGCAGTCCCCACTGCTCCTAGCAAATCAATAAATTCTCGGTGAGTTGTTTGTGTCTTTATGTGCTCTTCAAATTCCCCATTAGCCTGCCTAATTTCCATCTTGCATTTTAGCCAGTATTGTTTATATCCTATTCTGCTAATGTCACCAGGGTTGGTTTTTCTTCCCCCCCCCCTCCCCATTTTCTGGTGATAGTTGCACTGTGAAAAGCACAGTCTGACGGGATTATTACCCCTCTGTAAAGTGCTGCTGAAGTATAAGGGATGAATGGCTGACAGCATTAACGCTACATTCAAATTGTCTAGCACAAGCCATTGCAGAGAGATGTTGGAAAAGTGCAAAGTAACAGTAAAAAAACCCATGGGTTATTAATTAGATGAGTCCTCCCTTTACCACATAACCTGTAGGAGTCAGATTTCTTCCATCTTGGAGCCAGAAAACAGCAGTAACCTTAGGGTTAAAGCTTTCTCCAGCTCTGCGATAAGGCTCGGGCATATCCTTATATCATTTTATGCAAGCCAGACAAGGTGATTTATAAGTTATTCTCCCTGAGCTTCAATTAATTTCACTTAGGACATTTTCACAGTAGTACAATAAATGTTTAAATTAAGACATTTCCCTGCTCCCCACCCTGCCATGGAATGGAACTGAATATTAACTGGTTATTGGGTGCCATTCATGGCTGTGCAATTACAGATAAGAACATCGATCTGGCAGGAAAACAAATTGGCTCTTAAAAGAGGGTGGTTTGGATCTGACAGGTTAAGATGATTAGGCATCTCTCTAATGGATTCTGTATATTACTCCTGGACACACGAGGAAGCAGACATCCACTCCACTCCTAGGTACCAGACAATTACCTGCCCTCATGCAGGAAACCCAACAGGCAAATTATCTACTGGGTTTTGAGCTGGTTGTTTGCTCCTTAAATGAACCTTCCTGCTTGTTCTGTTGCATGGAAAGATACACAGGGAAAATCTAGAGCAAGTGACACTATCTGACACCACATAGACATTATTTGGTTGCATTCTCAAGGATAGAGAAGACTTCAGAAGAGATTTGAGGCACACGGACAAACAGACAGGTCTGACAGGGATCTTGAGGATTTGTGGCTACCTTAGCACTTACAGAAGGCCATTGCTGTGAGAGATTGAAATCAGAAGTATTATGCTTCCTCCAGCTCTTCCTTGGCCTGCAGCAAGTAACACAGCATCTCTTTGTCCCCTTCTTAATGGAGCAGGAGAGGCAGGTATAAAAGATGGAGACTGTCAAGAAAGGCAGAGTTCTATCAAACCTGCTGCCTTGCAAAAGCAAAGTATTTTTCCAGTGAGGGTTTGTTTTCTTACTGCAAATGTGACCTAACCCAGGCAACCTTCTCTGATTTCTAATTAAAGTCCTGGAAAGCTGCTAAAAAGACTCTAGAGCTGGAGAAACCTACCAGTAAAGCTGACCCAACCCTAGATCTGGGCCCTACGGATTTTCACAGCAGAGAACTATGGAGCTGCCCTTGGGATTAATTCCAAATAAGGAGGACATTAGACTCTGGAATTTTTATTCTCTGATGAAGCATGAAGCTACCAAAACACTAAGGACTTCATTGGACCTCAGTCTTCATTGGACCTCAACCTTCATTGGACATCCTCTCAGATCATACTGAAAAATCAAGTGTTCTTGAAAAATCTACGTGTTCTAAAAGAGTGAGATTCAGCAGCTTCAAGATTAAAAGATACTTTTATCTTTTCTTTAGAAGAACCTCTTTAACACACAAGCTCAAGCATGGCCACCAGCAGCCTGACCTTTAGCAGAACCTCTTTAACACACAAGCTCAAGCATGGCCACCAGCAGCCATACCTTTAGCAGAACCTCATTAACAGACAAGCTCAAGCATGGCCACCAGCAGCCATACCTTTAGCAGAACCTCTTTAACACACAAGCTCAAGCATGGCCACCAGCAGCCATACCTTTGGAAGCAGTACCGAGGCATTGTTCTTGTTCCTTGGCTGTGTTTGGATTTTACCAGACTAAACTATATCCACACTGAGTTTGTACAGGCCAAAAACGTGAGCACAACAAAACCAGGTCTGAAAAAGAATCAATCCATAGTTCTACACAACTCCTGGGTTGGACAATCATTTCTTGTCCCCAGAAAGGTCACTGCTTATTGATGTGCCACAAATACAGGCTACAGATTTCCCATTGCAGTTGCTGGCTGGTCTAGTTCTATCTTTTCCCACAAAGCTGAGATGTCTTCTCACTGGTAAAGATTCTGTCAGGGATGGATAATCCTTTTACTTTAAAGGCTTGAGATACTAAATGAAAATCACCCCAGATATCTTAGTAATATTCTTCACAAGACACAGGAATGGCTTTGGCATACAGATACCTTCATCACTGGGGGTGGTCATGTTAGTGTCAAGGGTCTCACTTTGACCTAGATAGAATTATGCACCCAGATGGCTTTCTATCAAGGATAAATTTGGACCAGATTGGCAGATTTACAGTATCTAAGGAGGTCATGAATGTCCCTTCCCTAGAAGTTGGATGAAGCCTTGATCAGCTGTCTAGTGGAAAGTCTCCCTGCCCATGGCAGGTGGGGTGGAACTAGATGATCTTTCAGGTCCCTTCCAACCCAGACCCCTCTCTCTCTTCCCAGTCTCCACTGGATTAGCCATACAGTCAGCAAGAAGCCTGCTGGTTTGATTTGGATGCTAGTCATCACGAAGCATGACTTGTCACAGAGGAGAAGGAATTCCCACGACACCAGATATTCAGCAGTCTCACTGCAGCACGTGAGGAATCAAATTCCTCATAGGGAGAAGTCTCCTGGAGAAAACCACAACAAACCAGGAATCAAATCTCATCAGATTCCATTGTTTGAAACTCAGAAGTGGGTTTACAACATTTTCATACTGTTTGCAAGGTGGCTTTCCAGATTTCCTAGCTTCTTCTGTAGAGTTAAAAACTTAAAAGCCCTCAATTAATTCTTCCCCCCCCCCCAATGCAGATTTTTCTAATGAGAAATGCATTTGCTAGGGAAAACAGGAAGAAGATGAAAAAGAATGATGACATATGAAAAATTCTACTGCTCTATCTCATTTTATGAACAGCTTTACTCAGGAGTTTAGAAAACCTAATGAAGTTGCAAAGACAAGGTTCTGATTTCCTCTCTAGGTTCCTCTCCTGTCTTGTGGCCATCTGCAGCTACAAGTATAGACATTTCCCACTCAGTTAATCCAGAGACTAAACCTTCCAGAGTTTTCTACGTGTTTTGTGTTAAGAATTTATTGTGAGATCCTACTATCAGTGCAGCCTGAGATACTGCAGTGACATCAAATCTTGCAGATAATACAAGCCAAGCTGCTTGCAGAAAGCACCTGATAAAACCGGCAGACATTCAGAAAATCCACTTTTTAACTGAATGACCTCTTTGTCCCTCCCCAAATCTATGCCTAGTTCTTGACTTTTTATGAGCAGTTTGGCTTTATAATTGATCCAAAGCCCTTGAAACCATTTGAAAGATTCCTGTTGACCTCAACAAGCCTACATCAGTCCCAAAGACTACAAAGGAGCTGCTGCACCTTTAAAATACAGAGATGAAGATTTGTGCCAAGAATGTTTCTAGTTTCATAGGTACAGCTGTCGCCTGTTGTGCTAGTTTGAAGTGAGCTAGGATATTTTGGGGAGAAGAATTAGATGATAGCCTGTGAAAAGGCAACAGTGGTGATGTCTGCTGCACTTGCTGTGATGCATAAAAACAAGAACACAAACATAGGTAACAGAGTTGCACTGTGGCTTTGGCTGCCTCCCTTTTCTCTCTAACCTGCTGTCTGTGTAACTAATCCTTCTGCTTCCTAACCCCCCCTCCCCGCCCACAACTCACCTTGAATGTAAGGCAAAGTCTGGGATAAGGTAGAGGGGTGGAAAGGAGATGGAAGGGTGGTTGGGAGCCCCTCCTGAGGACTCAGGTTTCTGGGAGGGCTGTTGTGTTTCTGTATTGCTTTTTAACTTGTCTATTTCTGTCTCTAGCTGTGGAGATTGTAAATCTCTGCTTGTATCATGTGCTAAGCTGTAAATACAAAGCTTCATTCTTAATTCCCAGCTTGGCTGAGTCTAGTCTGGGTGATTTTCACAAGAGTGGGGGGGCAGGTGACACCCAAACCATCACACCTGTGCCTTCATATCTCTGTGATGCTCTGAAAACTGACTGCAGCATTTGACCACAAATCCTTATCTTGTCCTCAGTGGTAAACTTCTATTTAATCAGCATCTAATTCTGCTCTAGTGAAACCAGTGGCAGATTTGTGCAAGAGGTAAATGGGAGGAGGATCAAATGAACACCATTTGTTAAGTCTTTTGAGTTGGCAATGCAGTTGTGTGTCACCCTGAACAAGTGGCTACTTGTTCCACAGCAAAATAGGCAAACGAAGTACTTGGAGTGAAAAATAATCACAAGGAGAAGTGGTTTGTAAATTTGATGCTGAGATGTGAACATCATCTACTCTGCTGAGACCCCACCTAGAGTACTGCATCCAGTTTTGGAGCCTCTGTGACAAGAGGGATGTGAAGATGCTGGAGTGTGTCCAGAGAAGGGGCATGAGGATGAGCAGAGGACTGGAGCAGCTCTGCTATGAGGACAGACTGAAAGAGTTAGGGCTGTGCAGGCTGGAGAAGAGGAGGCTCTCAGGTGACCTTCTTGTGGCCTTCCAGGATCTGAAGGGTCCCACAGAAAAGCTGGGGAGGGACTTTTTAAGCTAATCAGATAGTGACAGGACTTTGCTCCATTCCAGTGGGAGCAAAGCTGGAGGTGGGGAGATTCAGCCTGGGCATGAGGAGGAAGTTGTTCATCATGAGAGTGGTGAGAGCCTGGAGGTGTTTAAGGCCAGGCCAAATGAGGCTGTGGGCAGCCTGCTCTAGGGTAAGGTGTCCCTGCCCATGGCAGAGGGGTTGGAACTAGAAGATCCCTGTGGTCCCTTCCAACACTGACTGGTTCTGTGATTCTATGACCAAACCCACAAATAGACCCCAAAAGGCTTGTGGAAATGTAAGCCAGATTCATTAAAATGTGTACACAAGAGGACTTGGGATTGGGCTTTAACTGTGTACATCACCCCACAGGTTCACACCAGCTGAGGGGCTCATCTCCACAGCACTGTGGGCAGACTCTGAAATGTCCACTCAAGTACTCCCTGACATCCATTGAAAACATCTGATGAGCATCACCAGAAAACAGGAGCCTACAAGAAAGCCAGCAAAAGACTTTTGACAAGGATGAGAGGGAATGGATTAAAATTTGAGGAGGGCAGATTGAGACTGGAGATTAGGAAGAAATTCTTTAGTGAAGGAGGGGAGACACTCGAACAGGTTGCCCAGGAAGGTTCTACCAGGCCACAGGGGACACAGTCTCAAGTTATGCCAGAGGAGGTCTAGGCTGGATGTTAGGAGGAGGTTGTTGGCAGAGAGAGTGATTGGTATTGGAATGGGCTGCCCAGGGAGGTGGTGGAGTCACTGTCCCTGGAGGTGTTCAAGAAAAGCCTGGATGGGGCACTTAGTGCCAAGGTCTGGTTGATTGGCCAGGTCTGGGTGCTAGGTTGGACTGGCTGAGCTTAGAGGTCTCTTCCAACCTGGTTGTTTCTATGATTCCATGATGTGGATGCTCCTTCCATGGAGGCATTCAGGGCCAGGTTGAGTGAGGCTTTGAGCAACCTGATCTAGTGGGAAGTGTCCTGCCCATGCAGGGTGATTGGAACTGGATGATCTTGAAGGTCTCTTCCAACCCAAACCATTCTACAAATCACCTTCACTCAGCTTCCTCCCAGCCCTCACACAACTGTTGCTACCAGGAGTGTTGTTAGTCCTTCATTAGATTAAATCCAACTTGGGCCTGATAGATCCCTAATTTATTTATTTTTTCAGTTGAGCTGGTCCATTTATATAAGTAGATGCAGTACTCAGGAAAGCAGCCTATTGATCAAATCTGACCTATTTTCTTGGTCCACCCACCAATAATGCACCACACAGCAGCAGCAGCAGCACAAGCCTGCACCACCCTGCTCCATCAATATCCCTCATTTGCTCCAGCGACGACAAGATGCATGTTCAGTGTTTGAGGCCTGTTCAAGCATTGATCTTATGAATAAAATTGTCAATGGGAATAGTTGGGTAAATTATTATCAATTGCCAGAGACAGCTTTGGAAACACAGGCACGAAACCCAGACTGTACTTCAGGGCTGAAAACAGCAACTCATTTTTTCACAGATCATAGAAAGCAACCAGCCACTGATAGCTTCTTCTGGGGACAGTTTTGCTTATTCAGATGAAGAAATCTATAGAGGTCCTTGCACTGCTTAACTCTGGCACTTGAGCATTTCCAAAGAGTTTTTAAAAACCCTATCTCAAATACTTTGATAAAGAAAAAGATTAACTTAGAATCATAGCATGGTTTAGGTTGGAAGGGACCTCAAAGCTCAGCCAGTTCCAACCCCTTGCCATAGGCAGAGACACCTCCCACTAGCCCAAGTTGCTCAGTGCCTCATCCAACCTGGTCCTGAACACCTCCAGGGAGGCTGTGGAGCACAGAAGCACCAAATGTGATCTTTGATCACATTCTGTGCTCCACAACCTCCCTGGGCAACCTATGCCAGTGTCTCCTCACTCTCCCTCTCTGTGCCCCACAACCTCCCAGGGCAACCTGTGCCAGTGTCTCACCACCCTCACTGAAAAGAACTTCTTCCTAGCATTCAATTTAAAACTCCCCTCTGCCAGTTTAAATCTGTTACCCCTTGCCCTGTCATGACAAGACCTTGTCAATAGTCTCTCCCCAGCCTTCCTGTAGGCCCTTCAAATACTGGAAGGCTACTCCAAGGTCTCCTCGAACTTCAGGGTGACAAAGCTGGTGCCTGGAGCACAGCTCTATGAGGAGAGGCTGAGGGAGCTGGGTGTGTGAGAAGAGGAGGCTCAGGGCAGACCTCATTGCTGTCTGCAGCTACCTGAAGGGAGGCAGTAGCCCGGTGGGGTTGGACTCTTCTGCCAGGCAACCGGAAACAGAACAAGAGGACACAGCCTCAAGTTGTGCCAGGATAGGTCTAGGCTGGATGTTAGGAGGAAATTGTTGGCAGAGAGAGTGATTGGCATTGGAATGGGCTGCCTGGAGAGGTGGTGGAGTCACCATCCCTGAAGATGTTCAAGCAAAGCCTGGATGAGGCACTTAGTGCCATGGTCTGGTTGACTGGATAGGACTGAGTACTAGGATGGACTGGATGATCTTGGAGGTCTCTTCCAACCTGTTTGATTCTGCGATTTATGATTCTATGATTCCTTTAACAAAACTGGGCACAAACACACCAAGAGCCTCAATCATGCCACAGAGAAGCCAGTCCCAGAATCCATCTCTCCTAAAACAGAAGCTAGAGTTTTCACATTTTACTCCATATTCCATCCAATATCCCTTTGGGAAGGGCAATACTGGGAAAAGCCAAGACTGTTGCACAGAAAAGCTGTACACCTTTATATTCCTGTGACCTTGTGGCCCTCCAAACTTTCTTTGATGCATTTCTTTGCTGCAAACCAGCACCCGTGCGCTGAGCAACCAAAGTCAAACCTCCTGTGTTACACTTTCCTCCTAAATAATAATGCAGAAATTCAGGATTTATCAGAGGAGATGAATTGAATCCCAACTGTACTGCACATCAAATGGAGGAACAGGGCCTCTCTTTATCTCTTAAAGTTCTGAAAATGAAAAACATCTAATCACTGGTTCCCTTTGATGAATGCCTCATTGTTCGCCTCTACGGAGAGGCATTTCATATGGCACCGGCAAATACAGTGTTGCTGGGGAGGGAGGGGTTGCAAGATTGCTTGGAGAATTTAAGTATAATTGCATTTACATCCAAGCAGAAAGTATAAGGTTCCATGATACAGTATTTTTTTCTTGGCCTTTTCTCTCTTTTTTTCCCCTCCCCCCTTCCCTCCCAAGGCAAAAAAAAAAATCACTCCTAAGGCGGAGCAAGCGGAAACTAATACAATTAAATACTTTGCTTTGCCTGCCAAGGACATTTGACTGCTACTGTGCTACATCAGGTATGTAATGAAAGGCAAATGACAACGAATCTTAATGTGGTGGGGAGCTTGGGTAACTGTAGTTTTATGTCAGGGATAGGTTGCTAGAGAAAAGCTGCATTGTATCTAGGATTAGCAGAACTGCAGGATTTCATTAATGACCGAACAGCTTTTTAGCAAAACAAAGATAGTTAGGGAGTAAAAAGAGAACATGACCAGAATGTCTGCCACTAATTGGAAATGTATATTATCTTCACTTTGGTAGGGAGGAGGCACCAGGGTGCTCCATATTGTCATCTGGAGAATGTCATTTCACACAAAAGTTGTTTTTTTTCCCAGGTTGGGATGCTGGACTATGGGAGGCAACAGTTGGAAGGGACCAGGTTTAAAGTAGGCACATTTAACATACTGGAGTCAGATGGGAAATGGGTTCCCATCCTGCCAGCCTTGGGGATTGCAAATCTTCATCTCCTCACCTTCTTGAGCCAAGAAGAAAGGGGCAGCCTCAGCAGGTTTTGCACACAGATTGGATTTCTGCCTTTAAAAAAAACCCACCCAAACATTTCTCTCTTTTCAAACTATAAATTATATTTGCAAGCTGAAGTGGCCTTTCAGACCAGAAAAGTAGACTTCCTCTTGGAGAGACCTGCTTTTTTTCAGTCCCTTCAGCAACACTTTCCCACAGGCAGCTTCACTTCCATTAAGTTATCATTTTCCTTTGCAAAACAAACCCCACCAGAAAACTATAACTCTTATGCTACAGGTATAGTACCTTGCAAAGTCTATTAAAACCAGCAGGAATTTCTGCCCTGCTCATTCTGTGCTGAGCTTTGTATTGGCCTAAATTTCTCAGTCTTTAATTCAGTCTGCTGCCACTGAGCTCTTTTTGTTCTTTTTTTTTTCTTCCTTCAACCTATGGAAAATCCATGATATCAGTGATCATTTCCAGCAACTGCTTTCTTAGGACAATGGGAAAACACACACGTGGAAGAACAACAAACCCCCCTTAACTGCAAAACCTGGGAATTATTAATGGGACAGATCCTCCTTGTACACTAAGCTCCCTTTGCAAGGCTTGGGGGTGTGTGTGAAATACACACTCACTGAAATGCTTTTTTACATGGTCAAAGTGGTGTAAAATAGCTCAAGTCAAATGACAATTAAGCTTATTACTTGAGACAGCTTTTTTTTCCCCCACTTTTAACTGCTTGCCCTTGACCACTAGGCAGAAGGGTGGGGGGAAGGGAGGGATAGAGGGAAGGGAGTCTCCTTAAGACAATTTTGAAACACTCCAGTACTTTCCCCATCACTCTGCGGAGCTGAAATATGATTACAACCCTCTTCCCTCCCCCCGCCCTTCCCCTCCCCTTGCACGCAGAAAGAAGCCCATTTAAATGAAAAATTAGCTGCCTTAACAGGTCAAGCACACAGTTACATTAATGTTGTGTAGAACAATAAATCAACTTCGATCCCCAATTGAAAAAATGCTAATTTAGCTGAGTGATTCACCGATTGTACTTCCCGTGCGCCCCGGTGATAGAAATCTTTTCTTTCTCTTTCACGCGAGGCAGTGATTTGACTGCCCTCCTAATGGTGCTTGCAGACTATCAGCATTTCAGTGGAATTCTGATCATGGTTTTAATATTCCATGCAGCTTTGCCCCCTCTGATTTCATGCTGAAACATTAACAAGAGCTGACACTGGAGATTAGAAGCAGACAGCTGGAATGCCAGGTCTTTGTTGCAGCATGGACATGAGCCAACATCGTTCAACCGCAGCCAAGAGGGACCTGGGAAAGTCTTCTTAAGAAGGGGAGGTAGAAAGGGGGAGACAAGGTAGTTTACTGAAGGGCATATACAAGTAGATAATTGCAGAGTCCTTTCATCTCTTAAAGCCAAATTCTAATCAATCCTGGTTTATTAAGGGGAAAGAGGGTCATTAAAGGTAAATTTTGCATGGGAGGAGGAAAGGAAAAGGAAAAAAAGAAAGAGAATCACCATTTAAACTCAGCGAGCATAAAAGTTTGCATAGAAAGCAACTGCATGTCCACAGCCACCTCTAATTTGTCTGCCTAACAATTGTGATTATTTGCAGTGCTTCTATTTGAAAATGCAGTGCTGGTCTCCTTTAAAAAAAAATGAATGAAAGAAAGAAAAAAAGAGAAAAGAAGGAGGAAAGGAAGAAAGGAAGGAAGAAAGCAAGAAAGCAAGAAAGCAAGAAAGGAAGAAAGGAAGAAAGGAAGAAAGGAAGAAAGGAAGAGAGAGATTTAATCCACTTAGTTCTAGGTGAATAAATTGAGAAATAAAACTGGATTTATATGCTGGTGCAGTGTGTGAACTGTAAATTCCCAGGCAAAAAAGAGGAGGTAGTATAACACAACATTCTTGTGTCTAATAAATTGTTTCCTGAGAACAGAAACCTAATAAAGATACATAATTTCATCCAAACCATGAAGGAACTTGTATTCTTCACACATTCTTCAGCAAGTTGGGGAGAAGACAAGGGGTGCTCTATGGCAGAGCCGTGTGCTGCTCTGTCAGCTCTTTGGTGGCGTTTGGGTGGGTGGGTTTGTTTTAAAGAAGAAGTACTGAAGTGCAAAAGTTGTAGAGGACAAACAGAGCACATATTCAGGCAACCCCTAGCTGTGGTAAATTCAAATGAATAAGCCAAGAAAGGAATCTCAAATGGAAGCAGGACTGAGGGAGGCTTCTGAGTGAGCTCATCACTGAAAATCGTATACCTGGAGAAGTGCAGTAGCCCTAGGAGCAGGGCTACCTTCTGGGAGTGGTTTATCCCATCCCAGACAAACAAATACCCTTCATAGAATCAGTCAGGATTGGAAGAGACCACAAGGATCATCTACTTCCAACCCCCCTGCCATGGGCAGGGACACCCTACCCTAGATCAGGGTAAGCCACTTCATTTCTGCATCTCCCCTTCAAGCTTTCTTCTGTCTCCAGCACATGAACTCTCTCATTTTCCACAGTGAGCCTTGGTGGTTTGTCTTTCCTCAGCCTGAGCACACAGCAATACCCATTATTCCCCCAAACAACACTCTCTGTCTTGCTGCACTTATCAGTTGTCATGAAACTGAGCCACCTCACCTACTGTGCTCAGTGCTGCCCGAACACACAGGGGCCTGAATAACAAGGGCAGGCACAGAAGTGCCAGCTGCAGGTGAAGAGCCTGGTCCCAGGCCTGCAGCAGCTCCTGCCAGAGAAAAAACATGTCCAGGCATGGGCACTCTCTACTGCAGTGACTTTGTGCTTAGGGAGCAGGGATCACCAGCGTGGGGATATTTACATAGTGAGGACTGGAGTGATTAATGTGATGCCCAGCCTTTAATTTACTTATTTAATAATTCCTGTCTATCCTTCCCAGCTGCCAGTACTCCTTCCCTTCCTCTTCAATCTTAAAGAGATGCAGAATAACAAACAGAGAGCAAATATTTGCACCAATAATCAAAAGGTGATCTACCTCAGAACATCAGTAAAGAGTCTGCGAATGGAAACCATTCCGTGTACCATATTTCCCTTACATATTTCTTTCCACCAAAGGCATAAAAACTGCTTCCTGAAAATGATTTACAATTACCTGCTGCCTCCTTTGATTTCTGCACAAGCCTGGAACAACTCTCCAAGCTCTGTAGAGTCAGTTTAGATTTGCAAGTCCCAATGTTAATTATTAATCTTTGTAACAGCACCTATTGGGTCAGGAGCAGAAGTACAGCTGGGTCTGCTGAACAGATGGGTAAACTAAGGCACAGGGAAGGAGGGAGGGCAGCTTCACCACCAAGAACTTGTGCCTTGGTGATCATCTAGAATCATAGAATCAACTAGGTTGGGAGAGACCTCCAAGCTCAGCCAGTCCAATCTAGCACCCAACCCTATTCAGTCAACCAGACCATAGCACTAAGTGCCTCATCCAGTCTTTTACTGAACACCTCCAGGAATAGTGACTCCACCACCTCCCTGGGCAGCCCATTCCAATGCCAATCCCTCTCTCTGCCAAAAACTTCCTCCTAACATCCAGTCTAGATTTCCCCTGGCACAACTTGAAACTGTGTCCCCTTGTTCTGTTTCTGGTTGCCTGGCAGAAGAGCTCAACCCCACCTGGCTACAACCTCCCTTTAGGTAGTTGTAGGCAGAAATGAGGTCTGCCCTGAGCTGCCCCCAGCCTCCTCTTCTGCAAGCTGCACACCCCGAGCTCCCTCAGCCTCTCCTCATAGGGTTTGTGTTCCTGGCCCACTCCCCAGCCTTGCTGCCCTTCTCTGGATACATTCCAGCATCTCAACATCTCTCTTGAATTAAGGAGCCCAGAACTGTCTATAATACTCAAGGTGTGGCCTGACCAGTGCTGAGTACAGGGGAAGAATAACCTCCCTTGTCCTACTAGGACAAGTGAAGGTGCAATGACACAAAAGGTCCAGGATCAGTCTGGGAGAACCAGTCTTACACACCAGGAATGGCAGAACATCTACCCACATTCTAGGTGAACTTGGAGGCTCCACAGCTGAACTTCAATCGAGCTGTGGGGGCACAATAGGCATCAGACTGCATGATGGGGAGGCCACAGGTGAGGATGGCAAGACCAGTAACATCTCATGGGGTTCTCGGATCCCTAACCAATCAAAAAAGGCATTTTAATGGCCTCCTAATTCCCCCTGTTGGTCACTGTCACCTTAAATAATAAAAAAAAAGGTGGCCTTTATTTCCATTTTGAGCTTTCCTGCCTTGGTAACAGGCTTTTGCACTTATCTCCAGCAGATTAAATGGCCTTTGGTATCTGGCATTTTCTTCTTATGAATGTACCAGCACTGAGTAATCAAGGCATCTCTCTCTGTTCTGCTTCCTAAATAGACAGCTCTTTCAGTCTGCCACTGAAAGACACTTCCTTTACCCCTTAGACTACTTCTGTGGCTCTTTACAATCACAATCTTCATATCAGAGCTCTGTACGGTGCCAATTCCCTCAATGACCTTGTGTACATGTGGAAATACCCTGCCCCTTCCTACAGCCTGCCTGAGACCTTTAGCCAGAACCTGATGTGACTGCCTGAAGCAGTGCCCAGTCTGACCCTAGTAGCCTGCTCAAGCTCCCTTCCAGAATTCCCCATCTCTTTTGCCGGGCTGCTTTGTGGTCCTGCCCAAAGTTAGCATCACGCCAACTGCAAGATCAGGTCCATAGTCCCTGACCAGGGACAGGGATAGGTTAGAAATGGAGTCGACACACTTGATATTTCTATGTCTATTTAACACCAATGCAAATAGTTCTTACAGCTCTAGACCTTGCTGTTCTATCTGAATTTTCCATTACAGGTTTGGCAAAGAAGCTTCACTTCTTACTCTCCCCTAAGATCCTTATTTGGCTTTGTGTCTGATCACATTTTGCCTGGCATTATCCTTACCACACAATACTCCTCCTAATGTTCAGATCCTTTTGGGCTCTTCTGGGGGAATGTTCTGCTATGGAAATGTAAAATATTGTCATTGTCACAGTATCTCCTCTTGTATCTGCTTTTTTCTTTCAACTGACTTGAACTCACCACAAGGAATCACAGAAACATTCTGTTTGGCAAAGCCCTTCAGGAATAGCAAGTCCAACCCCTATCACTACTCTGAAAGGTTCACCCTAAACCACATTCCTAAGCACTACATCCAAATGACTTTTAAACATATCCAGGGTTGGTGACTCAACCACCTCCCTGGGCAGCCCATTCCAACGCCTGACCACTCTTGTTGGGGAAAAAAAAAATCCCTAATATCCAGTCTAAAGCTACCTAGTAGCAGTTTGAAAGGAATGCTAAGGCTCAGAGCTTTTTACTTTGCAGCTAAGTCAATCAGTTAACCAAGTGGTAGGCTTCCAGATTGGGTAAAGAAGATGTTCTTGCAGAGCTAAATGGTCCAGGAAGAGGCAATGAATGGAAATGGAATTGTCCATCACTGAATCCACGAATACCATTGACCTTTCTCAGATTTACATCATTATCTAAAGTTCACCAGAGACCTTCCATGCTTGTTATCATTATCCCTCATTAGAAGTCACTCTAGAAACATTAACAAGCTTCTGAAATGCTCAGCTAATTGCTTTAATAAGGCAATATCGATAGTAAGAGATAGTTCCCATGATTAGATATAAGGCAGGGGCCCTTCGGGTGATGTCTTCTCGGGTTTTGCATGCTGTATCGGGAGGCTTAAGGAGGAAATGGAAAATGCTTCCCTCTCAGGTTAATGTATGGACACTAAATGCTCTCATGCTGCAGATGAAGCTGTGTTTCAAATCATAGAATCAGCCAGATTGGAAGAGACCTCCAAGCTCATCCAGTCCACCCAGCCCTAGCCAATCAACCATACCATGGCACTAAGTGCCTCATCCAGGCTTTTCTTGAACACCTGCAGGGACAGTGACTCCACCACCTCCCTGGGCAGCCCATTCCAATGGTAAATTAAACCAGTTATAAAACTGGGGCTACACCATTCCAGTCATTAGAGGATATAAACACTTTCTGGAAGAAGACTGCAAAATCCTTCGTGTTGAAATGCTTTGGTGCACGTAAGCAATCCAAATGTTAGAGTAGGAAGGTTGGTCAGCTTCCAAAGCAAACCACTTCTTAGAATCATAGAATCAAGCAGGTTGGAAGAGACCTTCAATATCATCCAGTCCAACCTAGCACCCAGCCCTAGACAATCAACCAGACCATGGCACTAAGTGCCTCATCCAGGCTTTGCTTGAACACCTCCAGGGACGATGACTCCACTACCTCCCTGGGCAGCCCATTCCAATGGCAAATCACTCTTGGTGGGATCAAACCTTCAGCTTTTGCAGTAACAGGGACAACTTCTGCAATTGGTTCCGTGTTTCCCGAGACACAAGTCTGCAGCACATATAAAATGGAAACAATAGAGCCCTCCCAAAATAGCCTGGATTTCATAACAAACTGAATACTGGGCTATTGTCAAAGAGTGCTATTGTATAGGGCCATGGCAGAACATTTGGCTCCAATACTTGGCAGTGAGGGCCATGCCTATTGCATTAGAAAAAATGCTAGGGCATCAGTTTTCACTCTGTGATGCTGTTTACTCTGCAGATAATAGCAGATAATTCCTCCAGCCATTCTGACAGCTTCAGCTGACCAACACAGCCAAGTTCAGGTTTTGATACCAATGAAGCTGGATGAGAAGAGAGGATTCTATTATATCATCCCCCACCCAACCCTGCCATGTTTTTATCTGTCAAATCCCTTTAGCAAGGAAAAAGTAGCCATGAACAAGATGGTGGAGGGAGGGGCATGAGCCAGCAGTGTGCCCAGGTGGCCAAAAGAGCCAATGGCATCCTGGCCTGCATCAGGAATAGTGTGGCTAGTAGGATGAGGGAGGTTATTCTCCTGTACTCAACACGGGTCAAGCCACACCTTGAGTGCTGTGCCCATTTCTGTGCCTCTCAATTCAAGAGAGATGTTGAGGTACTGGAACATGACCAGAGAAGGACAGCAAGGCTGGGAAGAGGCCTGGAACACAGCCCTGTGAGGAGAGGCTGAGGGAGCTGGGAGTGTGCAGCCTAGAGAAGAGGAGGCTCCCAGGTGACCTTCTTGTGGCCTTCCAGGATGTGAAGGGGGCCTAAAAAAAGCTGGGGAGGTACTTTTTAGGCTCTCAGGGAGTGACAGGACTGGGGGAATGGAGCAAAGTTGGAGGTGGGGAGATTGAGATTGGGCGTGAGAAGGAAGTTGTTGAGCATGAGAGTGGTGAGAGGCTGGAATGGGCTGCCCAGGGAGGTGGTTGAGGCCTCATCCCTGGAGATGTTTAAGGCCAGGCTAGATGAGGCTGTGGGCAGCCTGCTCTAGGGTAGGGTAGCCTGCCCATGATAGGGAAGTTGGAACTGGGTGTTCCTTGTGGTCCCTTCCAACCCTGACTGATTCTATGACTATGAGATGAGCTCTGAGGTGAAGGTGCTGCTGAATGTGGTTGCACACCAAACTGTGGCTTCCACTGGCAAAAGGCAGAAGCCTGAAACTGCACCCAAAGCCACCCAAAGTCCATCAAAAGACCCAGCAATTACTGATCTTAGAGTCCTCAGATTTTAGCCCCCGTGTTTGCAAATTGCCAGAAGCCAAAGAACATCATTTCACCTCCTCAACCTCTCCTGCAACAATTTAACAAAGCAAAAAAAAGAACTCTCAAAGACCTTTTTGTTTCTGGATCATCCCAGCTCACCATCCATGACATGGATTACTCTGTCACTGATCTTGTTTGGAAAGGTACCTTCTGGAAGTGAAACAGTTACCAAACTACTTAGACCATTGTGCGTGGAGAGGATCAAACCAACATTTTTCTTCATCAATTCAGATTAAAAACTCAATTTCATGGTACAATGAACCCATACAGAGTTATATCTATTAAGGCCAGCTATTTCTTTACTTCAGCTTACTTTAGGTATTGATGACTGCAAAATTCTTTAGAAGATAAGAATCACAGCTACAGACTTCTCAGCTCTCACAGTTTTAAGGTTAGACACAATTTCCCTAACTCAAATACCTTATGTTTGGAGGAGAGGAGGAGACAGGGACACACCAACTAAAAGAAAAAGGAACCTCCTTCCCTTTCTCTCTCAGTTGCTGCCTGGAATTTTTAAATAGCAGAGATCTGGCTTTAATTGAGGCTTTCATTGTTTGAAAAGGAGCTACAACTATTTCTAAACTGAAATATTTGCACAGCTTCTTGCTAGCTCTGCTAAACCCTGCGAGGTGCTGCATGGCTCCCTGAACCGTCCCCGCGCAGCTCCACACAATTACTATCCTGTTGCTTTGAAGAAAGGTCTTCTGGAGACATATTGAACATCTAAATGTTTTCCTTGCTGTCTTTGGGCCAAGTCCTTATTCAATTGTTACTCAAACAAACCTCCCATTCATGTCAAAGCAAGCCAGCCTTTCATTAGCTCAGGAATTTAGCAAATCTGTGGTTAGTGCATCCAGCAATGGGTAGCATTTCATTGATCAAGCAAAATATTTTGTTTCTTTTTTTTTTTTTTTTTTTTCTTTTAAAGGAATTTTCACCATAGAATCAGTCAGGGTTGGAAGGGACCACAAGGAGCAGCCAGTTCCAACCCCCCTGCCATGCCCAGGGACACCCTACCTTAGAGCAGGCTGCCCACAGCCTCAGCCAGCCTGGCCTTAAACACCTCCAGCCATGGGGCCTCAACTGCCTCCTAAGGAACCCATTCCAGCCTCTCACCACTCTCATGCTGAACAACTTCCTCCTCACATCCAGCCTGACTCTCCCTACCTCCAGCTTTGCTCCATTCCCCCCAGTCCTGGCACTACCTGAGAACCTAAAAAGTCCCTTCCCAGCTTTTTTGTACGCCTCTTTCAGATCCTGGAAGGCCACAAGGTCACCTGGGAGCCTCCTCTTCTTCAGCCTGCACAGCCCCAACTCTTTCAGTCTGTCCTCATAGCAGAGCTTCTCCACTGGAACAAGGATGTGGTGCTGTTTGGAAACACTTCAGAATAAACTTCAGAATAAACCTCACTGGTTTAGCCAATATTTTCTCCACCTCCCCTTTTAACTCTCTTGAATACTTATTCTTGAGTACTCTCAAATACATTGCCTGGGAATTAGAATCATAGAATGGTTTAGGTTGGAAGGGACCTCAAGGATCATCCAGTTCCAACCCCCTGCCACAGGCATGGACACCTCCCACTAGAACTGCCAGTGTTATCCCAGATATCTGTGGATCAGGAGGGGATTTTCTGATATAGTTGTCCCAGACTCACAGAGGACCTTGCATAATAATTCCTTGCAATGTTACTGATGGTGAAATGGAATCAAGCACAGGACAGTGTGGGTTTGGAGCAGATATTGCTATCCTGTTTGCTGTGAGCCATCTTGAGCACAAAATATCCTACATCACCTGTCTGGAACCTTGTCTGTAACTCCTGATTTCTGTTCAATTTAGTTTTGGGTATCTGTAACAGGAGGTCAGCCTGCTGATGCACGATTCTCTCAACAAATCAATTCCATCTCAGTCTCCATTTTGTGAGCAAAACCTTGGGTCAATATTTTTTTTTTTTCCATGGGCTGACACTGGAAAGATTAGTCTGTGATTCTTCACTTCCTGAACTTCACACCTTCCCTTCACAATTTTTTTGGAGCTAAGCATCATGTGTGCCCTTTCAGAGTTTCCTCCCTCATCCTCCCTGCACTTCTCAGAGATAGCTGCTAACAGCACAGAGATTGCACCAAGTGGTCTGTAACTAATGGAAGATGAAGTTCATCAGGCCAAATGCATTTCAGATGTCAAACTTTCCAACACTATCAGGACAAAGAGCAATGGGTGTAAGTTGCAGCACAGGAGGTTCCACCTCAACACAAGAGGGATCTTGTTGACTGGAAGGGTCACAGAACACTGCCACAGGCTCCCCAAAGAGGTTGTGGAGTCTCCTTCCCTGGAGACTTTCAAGGCCTGTCTGGGTGTGTTCCTCTGTGATCTGTGTTAGATAGGATTGTCCTGCTCTGGCAGGGGGGCTGGACTGGATGATCTCCTTGGGTCCCTTCTGACCCCTAAAATCCTGTGAGCCTGTGACTATCCAAAACAACAAGCAAAAAGAGACATTGCCCTGAGAGTTTTCCCCATCACATAATATCATTGCTTTTTCTTCCATCGCATAGGAGATCAGCTTTGCCCTTGGTCTTTTTTCTTGTTTCTAATGAGCTTAAAGTCAAATGTTGAGTTGTGTTTAACTGCAAACAGCTCCTTGAAATTAAGAAGAAATAAAGGGATTACATAAATAGACTGTCAGGAGTACCTTAGTTGCTTAGCAGCAACTGGAGCACAGAAAGCAAGCAAGACAGGACTGGCCAAGTTGGGGTTACCTTCAGTTACTAGGGCCTGAAACAGAATCTCTGCCTATGGGATGGACAGCATCTTACAACTGAGTTTGTTGGCTATCCATGAAGGAAATAGAAAGTGAGAATGACCTAATCCAAAGCCCACCTTAAATAGTGACCTGAGTTTGCAAATTACCAATAACAACCAATACACAGAAAACAAAGCTGACTTCACCTTACCTGCTGTTTGAGAACTGACTAAATAGTTACTATCTAGAAAATGTTTAACTTCTGCTGCAAGGCAAAAAAAAGGAAGGGTTTGATGTGGGCTTAGATGAAATTTCCAACACACCCACTGCACTAGAAACCTCTATATGTATGCACACATGCATGTGTGTGTCTTGTATTGTTCAGTTATGGCGAGAGAGAAAATATGAAGCAGACCTCTGCAAGGTTGTGGAACTGCTGGACCTGCATTTTCTCTTGTAAATCAGAAATGACTGCACTGAAATTATGTTCTCAGGCCTAGCAGCATTAATCTCCATCTCTAATTGCTGTCATTCCAACCCTGTCTGTGATTCAGTGCTCCAAAGCAGCGAAAATCTTTTTGACTCTGTACCTATGCACTCTCACCCTGTACACATGCCAGGGACCTGTCCTGTGACCACACATACTCAATTCTGCAGTTGATTCTGTACAGAAACATGGGCTGGCTTCATATCTAATCTGTGACAGCATATGTGTCTTTTATCCACTGGCCTTGGGAACTGGAGTCTGTTTGTGCCACGCACAGCACTGGTAGGTATTTTGTTCAAGAATGCCTCTGAAAGAGCTCTCTTGTCTACAAATTGTGAGATAGTTTCACTGCTGAACCAGAGCAATCTCCATCCTCTTCTTCCTGACCAAAGGGGAATCTACAAAGATAGCATTTCCAAGCAGCTGGAATGACTCATGGCAAGGGGATGGAGCCATATCGTCTCGGTATGGGCAGCTATTAATGGTCCTCCCCTGTAGCTAGCCCTGGACTCAGTAACACAATTCTCCACGCTACTATAGATCAAGTTCACCATGTGAATGGGTAACCCAAAGATGAGTTCATGCAGGGATGCCAAAAGTAATGAACAAAGCCCCTAAAAGGTACAAACTGCCTGGGATTTGCCACAAGAATTCATTCATTCATCTGCCTGTGGGAGAAATGTTCATTTGCCTACTAATTGTACTGCAGCCAGGTGAAGGGAGAAAAAGCAGCATCAGCAATAATGTGTTCCTGGAGGATATTAGACAAGCAGGAAGCCTTTGTCTTATTTTAAGGAAGGTTGGAGAAAAAGAAAGTGTGGGGCTGATTCCCACAAGGAATGTCCTCATTCCTCAAGGGCAGGATTGGGAAGAGCCAGGAGAGCTGGCATTGCTTTCATCTCCCTGCCAGCCCTCTGCACAGGGTCAGCACAAGCTGCCCAAAGAAAATGTGATGCTTTGTGGTCTATAAAACATCAAAAGGTAATGGCAATGGGAGGAGAAAACAGGACGGGCTGGAATCTGATGTCCTCTGGTGATGTCAAGGTGGTGGAATGGTCTTATAGTATCCATCAGATAATAGAAAAGAAATTGTGGAACTAGGTCTGGTGTGTGCTGGACCTGGCTTTAGCCTCTCTAGCCTGAACTCCAGCTGTCCTCAGAAGAGTTACAGGATTAAAAGTTCTTTGGATTGTCCTCTGAGATGGGGCAAGTACAGATGGGACCAGAGCTTCCTCGCTTCCTTCCCAGCACAGCAGTGAAGCAGCAGCAGTGTGCAGAGCTGGCTGCAGCACTTCAGCAGATCCACCTGTGATGAACCACTCTCCTGCAATCATTTCTCTTTCCCTTTTCTGGAGCAGTACCAACTCCTGGTGCTAAACTCTTCAGGAATGGATACCGAATTTTTCTTTTAGCTGTTCAGTGCAACTTTTAACTCTCATCTGGACAATGAGGATGGATTAAGACAGCCTTCCTTGCTGAGATGAATTACCTATATTCTCTGCTTTATTATGTGAAAGGAGCTCATCACCACCTGAACACTCTCCCACCTGGCTGCTACACAAGCAGTTCAGCTCATTGTAACTGCTTCCTGAGACTCAACTGTTTTCAAACAGTGAAAATAGTCACATAAAGTACACTGCACAGCCACTTTGGGTCCTTTGAGGACTGTATTTTTACTTCAGTTACAGTTCAATGGCAGTAGAGGCTAAATTTACATTAATTAATTAGCTGCCATGTTTCTAATAGTCGTAACTTATATGCCGTACCTGTTCTGCTTAAATTCCAATCATTGCTCTGAAAGAGAGGAAAAAGTAACAATGCTCATGGAGCAGAGGTCAAAGGAAGGGCCCAAGGCAAGTCCTCTGTTTCAGACAGGCAGACTGTTCTTTAGACATAAGCTCCAGCTAAAGCACTGCAGATTTACAAACCAGGGTTTGGGATGTTCCTAATCAGAGCACTGCTGTGAAGCAAAGTTTTGTGGCTGTTCTCTCTCTGCTATGTGAGCCAAGATGGAGCTCCAGAGGTAGACTTCTTCAGAGGAGGAAAGGCCAGATCTGTCAGAAAATCAAGCAGGTTGGAAGAGACCTCCAAGCTCATCCAGTCCAAACTAGCACCCAGCCTTGTCCAACCAACTAGACCATGGCACTAAGTGTCTTATCCAGGCTATTTTTAAACACCTCCCTGGGCAGCCCATTCCAAAGGCAAATCCTCCTCTCTGTGAAGAACTTCTTCCTAACATCCAGCCTATACCTCTCCCAGCACAACTTGAGACTGTGTCCTTACTGCTGCAGCAGATTCTCCATGAAACATTCATATCAGAGCTCCATTTTTCACTTTTTCTACCTCGAAAATGTGTCCAAGGAGAAGCAGAGGATATTCCCTGTCTCCCAAATCATGTCCTTTAACTACACTCATCCCTCACCTCCTCACTCATGAAATATTTCTGTGCTGATACTTTTATGTTGCAGGATAAAATGCAGTAAGGCAAGATGCTGTCAATCAGAGACAGCAGAGAGCTCTGGAAGCTTCCTCTGCACCGGGCAGAGAATGCCCCTGAGATTTAAGGACCATCTTGAGGAGCAAGAGCCAGTAAATTGACTGCTACCTGTCCCAATGTTATTAAGTATAGGGAGTCTATAACATGACCAGCAATGGCTAAGATAGAAGCTAGGTTCTGCAGAAAAACATGTCAGCCTGTACTATGCCTTTGCCCTACTGTTCATCACCTCAGCCCAATCTGTCTAGGACTACAGTGGATTTACAGCAGAGATTAATTTAGGTCCCATTTTGCAAAGTTCTCACTCCCAAAAGCTGCTTCATTCTCCTTTGAGTTTTGAGTTCATAAGCTGTTCTCCCTTGGTGGTTGGAATATAGGCAAGAAGAGCCTCTGGGGCTAAAAGAAACTATAGACTTAACCTGGATCTAATCACAGTAATTTAATGTCTTTTCTTAGTAATAAACCTTATCTACGTTTTCTCCTCAACTCAGAGAAGATGTGGGAGAAAAGAAATTGTATCAAAGAAAGAGGGAATGAAACACAGCAGGACCAACCTGCCTTTTCCTCAGTGTTCTCACACAGACACATCACTGAGCCAGCTCACATTGTGAGCTATATGGATACCTACCTACAGTCTCCTGTCATCACACATGGAAAAGACAGTGCCAAACAGCAATTCATCCCACTGCTTTTGAGCACTTGTATTAGGAGAGGATAAATCATCTCTAGAAGTGTTCATATCTCTCCACTGAACAGGCATTCACCACTGAATGTGTGTTTGACTGGGTCTGGGGCTATCAGATAGAGGAGTCCTCTCTGAGATTTAGAACCATACAATCAGTCAGGGTTGGAAGAGACCACAAGGATCAGCCAGTTCCAGCTCCCCTGCCGTGGGCAGGGACACCTCCCACTAGATCAGGCTGCCCAGAGCCTCATCCAGCCTGGCCTTAAACACCTCCAGGGACGAGGCTTCAATCACTTCCCTGGGCAACCCCTTCCAGGGTCTCACCACCCTCATGCTGAACAACTTCTTCCCAACATCCACTCTGAATCTACCTTTTTATAGCTTTGTTCCATTCTCCCCAGTCCTATCACTACCTTACAGCCTAAAAAGTCCCTCCCCAGCTTTCTTGTAGCCCCCTTAAGATACTGGAAGGTCACAAGAAGGTCACCTGGGAGCCTTCTCTCCAGACTGAACAGCCCCAACTCCCTCAGTCTCTCCTCACAGCAGAGCAGCTCCAGCCTTCTGCTCATCCTTGTGGCCCTTCTCTGGACACCTTCCAGCACATCCATAGCCCTCTTGCAATCAGGGCTCCAGAACTGGATGCAATACTCCAGGTGGGCTCTCACCGGTGCAGAGTAGAGGGGGCACTATCAGGTTGTTCACTGATACCCCTGCCTGAAGATTCACCCCCTCCAGGTAGACTCTGAAGCTTTACATCTGCTAAATGTTTAGTGGATATTCAGTTACAAAGGAAGAAAGCAAGGAAGGGGGATCAATCTTCATGAAAAAGGTGGCAGGAGGTGACATCTGCCCTCCTACCACAGCAGGCTGTGATGGTCTATCTGGCTGGAGGGAAAGAGACAATCCCATGAATATTTCAAGCCTGGCTACCCTCACAGAAAAAAAAATGACACTGCAGAAAAAGGGAAGCTTAAGATGCATTCAACTGCAATCTGGTATGGAGAGCCATACACAGTGCTACTGCAACAGCCAAAGGGATAAAACCAGGCAATTATCTGTGGCTGGCTAGCAAACTCCCAAACAAACCTAGTCAGTCTTCATAAGAATTAGCCAGATGTGACACTGCAATATGGTACAAGCCAGAAGTGCTCATCTAGAAATGACCTGTCCCAGCCAGCCACATGCAATTCCTAAGCACACAGTAACTCCCACAGAGCAATGGTCAAGTTCCATTGTGGCACAGGATGGGTTAAGCAGGAGCACTGGACAATGACCCTAAAAGCTCCAAGTATTTGCTTGTGCTGTCATGAACTGTTCAGGATGGAAGCAAAGCATTTTAAGATGCCAAAGGAAAGATGATTTTTGTGGTTTATTTTAGTGCCCAAGTGGGTAGTGAATGCCTGCAACATGCTTCAACAGCATAGCTGCTGAGGGCAGCTGATTAGGGAGAGAATCATAGAATCAAACAGGTTGGAAGAGACCTCCAAGCTCATCCAGTTCAACCTATCACTCAGCCCTATCCAAGCAACCAGACCATGGCACTAAGTGCCCCAGCCAGGCTTGACTTCAACACCTCCAGGGACGAAAACTCCACCACCTCCCTGGGCAGCCCATTCTAATGCCAATCACTCTCTCTGCCAGGAACTTCCTCCTAACATCCAGCCTGAACCTCCCCTGGCACAACTTGAGACTGTGTCCCCTTGTTCTGTTGTTGGTTACCTGGCAGAAGAGCCCGACCCCACCTGGCTACAACCTCCCTTCAGGTAGCTGCAGACAGCAATGAGCTCTGCCCTGAGCCTCCTCTTCTGCAGGCTGCACATCCCCAGCTCCCTCAGCCTCTCCTCACAGGGCTGTGCTCCAGGCCCCTCACCAGCTTCATTGCCCTTCTCTGGACACCTTCCAGCACTTCAACATCTCTCTTGAATTGAGGAGCCCAGAACGGGACATAACACTCGAGGTGTGGAAGGGATCTTAAAATAAATCTTTCCAGACAGAAGATACAGCTGATGCTTAGGCTTAAAAGAGCTGAGTGGTGCTAATTACCAGTGGTCACATTGGTGTGATTTCCTGGTATGCCTTGGAAGATGTTCTGAACCATTTCATTACGTTGCTTCTTTGTTATGCCTGGTGTAGGGAGCTGCAGATCCCACGCTGCAGCTCCTGATGGTGGTGAAGAGCCATATCCCACTATCCCAAACACAGCTTGCTGGGCAACACAGCGGGGCATATCTTCTTATTTCCTGACTAGGGAGAAACCTGTGTTTGTATTACAGTCATATTTTTATCTTTCGTGGCCAAACATCCATCCTGTTGGGACAAGCCACCCTGAATCTTCTTGTAGTTAGTTTAGTCTGCCCTGAGGTTTATTTTCCCTCCTTTTCCTGACAGAGAAGAACTTGTGTTTTCCAACACACTTAGCAGACTTCTCATGGTTTTGCTTATCATAGAATCAGTGAGGGTTGGAAGAGACCACAAGGATCAGCCAGTTCCAGCTCCCCTGCCATGGCCAGAGACACTTCACACTAGATCAGGCTACCCAGAGCCTCATCCAGCCTGGCCTTAAACACCTCCAGGGATGAGGCTTCCTTCACCTCCCTGGGCAACCCCTTCCAGGGTCTCACCACCCTCATGCTGAACAACTTCTTACTAACATCCAGTCTGAATCTACCCTTTTATAGCTTTGTTCCATTCCCCTCAGTCCTATCACTACCTGACAGCCTAAGAAGTCCCTCCTCAGCTTTCTTGTAGTCCCCTTAAGATAGTGAAAGGCCACAAGAAGGTCACTTGGAAGCCTTCTCCTCTCACTTTAGTATGGAGGATTTGCATCTTCAACACAAACCAGGTGTGCAAATTAGATCCTCTGCCCTCATGAACAGATCTCAGAAAGATTTTGGGACTGTAGCCTAACTCAGGTGTTTGGTTTCCTGCAGCAGTCATTACTCAGCCTAGCAATCACTGTGCTGATTTCTAGACCTCATTACAGTACCTTTCATGAAGATGAGGTACCAAAATTTAATGCCTGATGTAGCCTCTGCAGTGTGGTTGCATGGCCTGACCTTTTCATTATTCTACTGTTTGACTGCCTGCCTATCCCAGGCCTTTCCCATAAGCTGAGGAGACTGTAATCATGGGAGGAATGGAGCTGCCAGGTAATCAGCACCCAGGAAAGGTCAGGATAATCCAGTATACATAACAGATGGATGCACAGAGAGGTAATACAAAAGCAGAACTTCAGGAGTGGATGTGTGTTTTCTAACCTTCAAAGGAAGTTATGCTCTTTCTTCTCTTCCCTCCCTGCCCAAAGAAACTCACAGCCTTGCTATTTTGAACATACACCACAGACAAAATGCATTTCCTGACTGGCTGTCTGCAAGACAGAGGCAACAATAGTCAAGGGAAAATACTGGAGACCTTATCATAGAATCAACCAGGTTGGAAGAGACCTCCAAGATCATCCAGTCCAACCTAGCACCCAGCCCTATCCAGTCAAGCTTTGCTTGAACACCTCCAGAGACAGCAACTCCACCACCTCCCTGGGCAGCCCATTCCAATGCCAATCACTCTCTCTGACAACAACTTCCTCCTAACATCCAGCCTAGACCTCCTCTGGCACAACTTGAGACTGTGTCCCCTTGCTCTGTTGCTGCCTGCCTGGGAGAAGAGCCCAACCCCACCTGGCTACAGCCTCCCTTCAGACAGTTGTAGACAGCAATGAGCTCTGCCCTGAGCCTCCTCTTTTTTTTTTTTTTTTGCCTTTCAGCATTGTTGCTTAAAACTAAATTAACATTCAATCCTCTCCTCTTTGCTCAGTTTTCACTCTTTTCACATTAAATAATCATGAGGAAAAAGAGATATTGGCATTCCTGACCATGGCTGGAAGGGTGGACTTGACGATTTCTTTGGGTCCCTTCCAATCCCTGACAGCCTGTGATCCTGTGATCTCTGAGGTCCCTTCTCACCTAAGCCATTTTGTGATGATTCCATGTGTGTTTAAACAGATGTTTCAAAAGGAAGCTTGTGGAAAATTGCAATTAGAGCATCAGGTGTTGTTCTCTCTTTCCTCACTGATGGTGTCAGTGAGAGAAAAACAGGAAAATGGGAGAGATTTTTGAAAGTGTTTTGGTCTGGGCTCCAAACTGCAGGCTTGAAGATTTGAAACAATGATGAACTGCTCTCTTTCTATCCTGAAAATTTCATGGCCAAATACTTAAGAGTTGCTATTAATACTCCTCCTCTAGAACAGTGCAAATTACTTTGCTGCAAAGAGATGCTAAGGTACAGGATCACTGTACTGAAGCCAAGACACCAGAAATTAACAAAGAGTGAAAAGAAATCATAGAATCATAGAATCATAGAATCAAGCAGGTTGGAAGAGACCTCCAAGATCATCCAGTCTAAACTATCACCCACTCCTGTCCCATCAACGAGACCGTGGCACTAAGTGCCTCATCCAAGTGTTTTTTTTGAACACCTCCAGGCACAGCAACTCCATCACCTCCCTGGGCAGCCCTTTCCAATCACTCTTGCTATGAAGAACTTCCTCCTAACATAAATTTTCATGCCTAGCAGCAGCAGAGGAACATGACTGAAGAATAGAATCTGGATAGCATGTAGGAGGAAGTGCCATGTTATTATGAGTCAGTTTGCTTGTCTTGATTGATTAAGTTTAAAATCAGTCCTCTCCTTTCCTAATTTTCCTTCACAAGATTTAGTATAACCCAAAGGGCAGAAAGCATCTGGGTCGAGGCAATCCCAGCCTGGCTGGAGAGCAGCCCTGAGGAAAAGGCCCTGGGGGTCTGGGGTGATGTAAAGCTCAACATGAGCCTGCAGTGTGAGTGCAGCCCAGACAGCAACCGTGTGCTGGGCTGCAGCAAGAGCAGTGTGGGCAGCAGGGCAAGGGAGGGGATTCTGCCCCTTTGCTCTGCTTTCCTCAGATCCCACTTGGGTCCTGTGTGCAGTTCTGGAGCCCCTAGCAAAAGAAGGACATGGAACTGTTGAAGCCTTCCAATTTTGGTAGGAGCTCAGCTGGATTGAAGAAATGAAGCTGTGTCCCACTTAGAAGGAAAGCCCCTTCCAACCCTGACTGATTCTATGATTCTGTCCTGTTCCCCTATGCATCAGCATAGGCAGGTCTGGAAAACAGGGCCAATTGTTGTTTCTTTCCTTCAGCACTTTCATGCCAGAGCAGAATTGCTGAAAATGTCTGAGAGAAAACTCCTGGTCTGCTTCAATGCAAATTCAGCTGAAATGGAAGAAAAAATATTGCTTAAAACAAATAAGTAAATAAAATCATCAGCCACTAGGAGGTTAATCAACAGCTTGGGAAGCTGAGCTGTTAGATGCTAAACCTGGCTTCACATCCATCTGCAGACCTCACATTCTCAGAGAAGGAACTGTCTATTACTTTGTGTACTACAAGGGCCCTGAACTTGCTTTAATCCTAGATGCTGATCCTGAACATGGTGCAATAATGCACACTAACAAACCACACTGTGCCTTTTCCCATGGCAAAGGAAAAAAAATTAAAGGAAAAGAAAGAGAAGTGAAAAGTATAAAGAGGATTTCATGGGATTTGAGTGCCAAACTCCAACAGACTCTTCTGAAAATCCCAGCTTAAAGCAATGGGCTTGTACTCTTGCATTTCTCTGTCCTGATGTCAGTAATAATGACTGCTGAGTTAGTTTAAAGATCTTGCATATTGCTCCAGGTTTTGTTTGTTCATTTATTTTTGGCATTTTTGTGCTCAAAAAGTTAATAAAGGGAAAATTCCCTCTTCCCCCCACCCCTGCAAAGGGAAGGAGAAGAGGGAAGATAAAATCAGCAAGAAAAAGCTGACTTTTCATCTCGTGGAAACCCACAGCTGATAATTGAAGAGGAAAGCTGTTTTAAATGAAGGGTCTATTTGAAAGGTTTTTGCCCCTGTGCTCCCAGTTATGCACTGCATATTCCAGAAACAGGTTCAAGTGCAGGGCTCTGACAAAGCTCATGCTTAAAATTCAGCACAGACTTAAAGTCCATTGACTCCAAAGAGACTTTCCTGTTTGCTAAAATTTCAGCCTGAGCTGTGCTCAGCAGAGTTGAAATTAAGTGTGTAGCTAAGCACCTGCTTAAGTGTTTTTCCTGGTCAGTGCATTTGTTGCTCAACCTGGCACAGAAGAAGGCTGGGGGCAGACAGTAAACATGCTTAGAGATCAGAATTCTCCCCACCAAAAGTTCTAGAGACCTCCTTAAATTCTGGGATCAAATTATCCCTTGGTCCACCCAAGAAGGGACTACGAGCTGTGCTCTGAATTCCATCTGAATGAGACAGGCAGGAACTGAAAACTGCTTGCTTTGTCTGGGGAACCTGATTCACCATGAGGTGTCCATCTCAAATGTTGTCCACCCTTGCAGCTTCTGGGCTATTGGCACGTTGGGTTTTCACTTCTGGAGTGCAAGCAGGATAAGAACAAAATGTGCCCTAAAACCACATGAGAGGCTGTGATTTTGGTGTGTCAGGCTCTGAGTTTGGTGTGTCAGGCTCTGAGTTTGGTGTGTCAGGCTTTGAAGCAAAGGAAGACTTTCCAGAAAACCAGCAAGGAAATTCCCTGTGGGATTTTTTTTTTAGTCATTTTGGAAGACTCCAGACCTTGGGAGGAAGTCCATGGTCAAGCAGTTAAACCACAAGCTGGCCATCATATCAGCCCTAACCTTGCCCTTCCTGAATTACTCCCTGTGCCCTTGAACAAATCACCTTGAGTCAGAACTTTCAAGCTTAGGGGCCCTCATTGAGTGCACCTTCAGCAACTTTGCAGATGGCACCAAGCTGTGTGGCACAGTTGACTTGCTAGAGGGCAGAGATGCAGCCAGAGGGATCTGAACAGGTTGGAGAGGTGGACCCAGGCCAAACTCATGGCATTCAACAAGGTCAATTGTAAGGTCCCGCACCTGGGTAGGTGCAATCCCAAGCACAACTCCAAGATGGGTGGAGAATGGCTGAGAGCAACTCTGAGGAAAAAGCCCTGGGGGTCTGGGGTGATGTAAAGCTCAACATGAGCCTGCAGTGTGAGTGCAGCTCAGACAGCAACCCTGTGCTGGGCTGCAGCAAGAGCAGTGTGGGCAGCAGGGCAAGGGAGAGGATTCTGCTCCTTTGCTCTGCTCTCCTCAGACCCCACCTGCAGTCCTGGGTGCAGTTGTGGAGCCCCCAACACAAGCAGGACATGGAACTGCTGAAGCAAGTCCAGAGGAGGCCAACAAGATGCTCAGAGGGCTGCAGCAGCTCCGCTCTGAGGACAGGCTGAGAGAGTTAGGGCTGTATATCCTGGAGAAGAGAAGGCTTTGAGGAGATCTTTGAGTCATTTTTAAGTCACCTTGCAGGATCTGAAGTGGGGTACAAGAAGGCTGGGGAGGGACTATTGACAAGGTTTTGTGATGACAGAATGAGGAGGAATGGGTTTGAAGTGGCAGAGGGGAGATTTAAACTGGATGTTAGGAAGAAGTTCTTTTCCAGTGAGGGTGGTGAAACACTGGCACAAGTGGAGGGTGGTGAGACATTGGCACAGGTTGCCCAGGGAGGATGTGGAACACAGAATCACTGAATGTGATCGATGCCAGTTGGCTGTTCAGTGCCAGTTTGGATGCCATTGGTGTTCAATGCCAGCTTGGATGAGGCCTTGAGCAACCTGTTCTAACGGTAGGTGTCCCTGCCTATGGCAGGAGGTTTGAGCTGGATGATCTTTGAGGTCCTTTCCAACCTCAACCATTCTATGATTCTATGATTTGGCCTCCAAACCCCTCTTCATGGAGAAGCTGACTCTCCAAGTGCCAGCTCAGCACTAGCAACATCAAGGTGGGCTGTGAGAGTGTTACCAGCACTCACTTACATGGAGCTCTGGAGGGTGACGCAAGCCTCTTGTGCTGTGCACTAAGTGTGAGTGCTCAAAAACCTAGGCTGTGGTCCGAAGCATCGGAAAAGTGAGTCTGTTATTAGTGCTGTCAATTGAGCCAAGAATGTTATGGCATGTGTGTCACTGAGAGAGACAGAAGCTATTATTGAAATGAGATTAGAATCGTTTTGAAACATCAACAGTGGCATTATAGTTGGTAACATTTCCATCTAAAATAGATGACATTGATGCTATACAATCAACAATGCCACTGGGAATACGATATAGAACAGAAGAGTAGATTGTTTTACTCTATATTGATTTTCCCTTAGTAGTTTTTGATTAACTGTCAAATCAATTACCTTTCCCCACCCAAACATCAGATCACGTTGCTATATTTTTTTTTGGTGACCCCCCTCCTCACCCCCAGACTCACTGTTCAACAGCAAACAACAGAATCCTGCTGCTGAGGTGCTCAAAAGTGCTCTGAAATAGAGGACTTGCAGGTTGAGAGAAGTCTCCACAAACATCTTGCTTCTTCTCATAATGCTGGAGTCCAGTCATGATCTTACTGACTCAGGTCCTGAAGCTAAGGCACTGGTAGATTTGGTGCCTTGCCATAATGTCATCTTAGGATAAAATGCATGGCATTGTCATGGTGGCATAGTGTTCTTTGGGCTCAGGAGAAGTTTGTCTAGATGTTTGCAGCTGGCTTTGTGGTGTTTGAGATCTTGAGGTGCTCAAGTACTGGAATGTGTCCAGAAAAGGGCAGCAAGGCTGGGGAGGGGNAGGGCTGGGTGCTAGGTTGGACTGGATGATCTTGGAGGTCTCTTCCAACCTGCTTGATTCTATGATTCTAAGTTTGCAACTGGCTTGGCATTCCCATACTGCAAGAGGAACACACAATCCATCCATCCTAATTTCACAGTCTCTCTTCAGCCAGGCACCTTGCTAGTTTAATTATCTTTATCCTGTAGGAAAATGCTATTATTACAGAAGGGGCATTAAGGGGAATCAATGAGACCAGGGAACTTGCCTGAAGTCACAGGCAGTCCCCAAACCCATCTGGTTTACTATAGACTTTCCTCTCAAAAGACTGCTTTTCTCCTAACTCTTCAAGCGAAGGTGAAGGGACACATACAGCATGGGAAAAAAGGCTTTCAATCTGCAAAACAAATCTTGAGACCACATTCAGCTCCCACAATTTCTTCACACCTATGTAGTGCTGACTGATAGTACAGCATCAGAAATCCCTGATCCAAACTGAGTCTAGGCTGGAACTTCTCAGCAGTTCAGAGAGCCACTGGACCTTGCTTTTCGTTGCACTCTTTGTTCACAAACCACTGCCTCTCTCCTGCACCACTGTTTTGGTTTTTTTAAAATTCAAACAGTGCATACTGTAGGCATTAAAAATCTCCTGGGGATGTTTTGCTATCTTCCAGGACTGATAAATTGGACCAATATATTACTGTTTGCATTGCACCAAGGCTTGTAGGGCCCAGCTGGGACCAGGCTCCTTTTATGTTAGTTTGTACAGACGCACAGCAGAAGCCAGCTCCAGCTGTGAAGTTCTGGCAGTCTGAATGGGGACAGCAAGGAAAAGCAGGGAAAACTCAAAGTCACACAGCAGGTGAGTGTCTGGGACAGATCCTGGGTGTCTCAGTTCCCAGTCCTGTGCCTTATCCGTTCAACCCCACTCTTCCCAGAGAGGCCATCATGATGGATGCCTTGGAACAACAAATAATAAACACATCTAATAAAGACTTCCACTGTTCCACTGAAAACGAGATCAGCCAAGCAGTTTTACAGGACCTCATTTCCCTCCTGCCCGCTCCCCAGCACTTCCCACTCCCCTAATGAGGAAAAAAGGATCTTTAAGTCAAAGCTGCCCCAGTGTTAGGTGTAGGGAGCCATAGTAAAACCAGCTGCTGCTACCACGCCGGCAGCCAAGACTCTCATTTGTTTTGGCTAGCACTGAAGAATCAGCTTAGGCATCTTTGAGAACAAAATGGTGCATGGAACCAGTCCAAGCTGCAAAAGATAAGAAGCAATAAGAGTCGCAACAGATTATTTGTCTGGTAAAACAGAAGGAGTATTCTATGGGGGATGGGGAAAGGAGAGGATCCCGGTCCAGTGCTGTGAACCTAAGTTCTGTTTGTGCAGCACCAGATGATAGCCTCTCAGGCTGCACAACAGGTGCTGAGCTGCAGCTATTTCTGGCGAAGAATGAGCTGCTGCTGCTGCCGAAAAGGAATGGCAGAGGAAAGCGATTTCTGCACAACTGTTGCGAAGGGGAAGGCTCTGCAGAAACATAGCAACGCTCCCAGCCGCCGCTGCAGTGCCGGAGGAGAGCGGGGTGGGGGGAAGTGCTCAGCTGGAATAAACAGAGCGACTTCATGTAACCACTTTCCTCTCTCTGATGGTAGAAGGGGAGATTTGGTTGAAGATTAGCCACAGTCTTTCCCTAACTGATCGTCAGCAACTGGGTGCAGAGGAAATCCTATCAGCTCTTCACACCTTTCAGACATAGAATCACAGAATTAATCAGGTTGGAAAAGACCTTCAAGATCGTCGAGTCAAGCCCTTACCAGCTCAAATTCCTCCATGTCCTTTAAAGAAAGGGAGGAGGGATGGGAGGGCAAGTGAGAGGCTGCACACCCAAAAGGGATCTAACCAAATAGATTAAAATACATAATAGAAGATTACCTGAAAGGAGCCTACAAGAAAGCTGGGAAGGGACTTTTGACAAAGGCTTCAAGTGATAGGATGAGAGGGAATGCATTCAGATTGAGAGTGGAGATGAGGAAGAAATCTTTCCAGTGAGGCAGGTGAGACACTGGCACAGGCTGCCCAGGGAGGTTGTGGATGCTCCCTCCCTTGGAGGTGGTCAAGGCCACGTTGGATGAGGCCTTGAGCAAAATGATCTAGTGGGAGGTGTCCCTGCCCTTGTGAGGGAGTTGGAACGAGACGACCTTCGATGTCCTTTCCTACCTAAACCATTCTATGAATCCATGAGAAGAAAGACAATTGAATAACTACATATAAGCTTAATAAAGGATGTGTAAAGACCAGCATGAATTCCAGGATTAGGTTCTCACCTGCCGTACCCCAGGCATGCTGAAATAGCCTTAAAGGACATACAATGATTTCTATTACATGAAGATCTATCTCCTTCCCTTAGTCAAGTGTAAGCTTAGCAGTATTTAAAAGTTATAGATTACAAGTCAGGTAGCTCAACACAAGGGGGAACTTCTTTACTGGAAGGGTCCCAGAGCACTGGTACAGGCTCCTCAGAGAGGTTGTGGAGTCTCCTTCTCTGGAGACATTCAAGGCCTGTCTGGATGCATTCCTCTGTGATCTGTGCTAGATTGTGTGGTCCTGCTCTGCCAGGGCGGTTGAACTCAATGATCTCCTTGGGTCCCTTCCAACCTCTAATATCCTGTTATCCTGTAATGATCTTCTGAAGTTCCCTTTCAGATCTAGGATGACTCAAACCCAACCCTGAATCTAGAAATGAAACCTAGCAAGAAGGTTCTGAATGTGCTCCAAACAACACCTCCCTTCAACCCAAACAGCACAACTTTCACATATCTTGTGCTAGAAAAAAAAAAAAAAGAAAGCAGAAAGCACATCACAGCAGCAACTGAAGGGACTTTTTAGCCTCAGGTAGTGACAGGACTAGGGGGAATGGAGCAAAGC
This sequence comes from Tricholaema leucomelas, assembly GCA_013400475.1. Taxonomy (NCBI): domain Eukaryota; kingdom Metazoa; phylum Chordata; class Aves; order Piciformes; family Lybiidae; genus Tricholaema lacrymosa; species Tricholaema leucomelas. The sequence continues at coordinate 8,787 of WAAF01010450.1, read as the reverse complement.
TGGAGGTAGGGTGATTGAGACTGGACTTGAGGAGGAAAGTTCTTCAGCATGAGAGTGGTGAGAGCCTGGAATGGGTTGCCCAGGGAGGTGGTTGAGGCTCCATCCCTGGCAGTGTTTAAAGCCAGGCTGGATGAGGCTGTGGCCAGCCTGATCTAGGATAGGCTGTCCCTGCCCCCGGGGCAGGGGGGGTTGGAACTGGCTGTTCTTTATGGTCCCTCCAACCCTGACTGATTCTGTGAAGCGAAGTCCAAATGAGACGCAGCGTGCACAGAAGTGGCTCTCACAGCTGAAAGTTTCTGAAAGGAAAGTGGAATTGGGCACAGCACTTGTGAAGCCAGGTCCTAACCTCTACAATGAAACCACAATGGCAGCTGGACTTAATCTCACACACAAACACCCCACCCCAAACTGGCTTTACAGCAAGCATGTCATTCCTGTGTGACTTCATCTGGGATCATTCCTGCTTTGGTCCAGAGTTTATGTGCCTGAAAATTTGTTCTTTTTTACATTTTTTTTTGTTCTTCGGCTCCATGAGAGGATCATAGAATCAACCAGGTTGGAAGAGACCTCCAAGCTCAGCCAGCCCAACCTAGCACCCAGCCCTACACAATCAACCAGACCATGGTGCTAAGTGCCTCACCGAATTTTTTCTTGAACACCTCCAGGGACGGCAACTCCACCACCTCCCTGGGCAGCCCATTCCAATGCCAATCACTCTCTCTGCCAGGAACTTCCTCCTAACATCCAGCCTAGACCTCCCCTGGCACTACTTGAGACTGTATCCCCTCCTTCTGTTGCTGGTTGCCTGGCAGAAAAGCTCAACCCCACCTGGCTACAACCTCCCTTCAGGTAGCTGTAGACAGCAATGAGGTCATCCCTGAGCCTCCTCTTCTGCAGGCTGCAAGCACACTCTGCTCCTCCCTGTGGACCTTGATTCCCTTGGCAGCGTACAGTATTTTCTGAACCCCAGGATGTTAAAGTCTTTATGATAAACACATCTCTGCAGTCAAAGGGATTTTTAATCTCACTTGATTTACAAGCATTTCATTGCATTTGAGTATCACATATTTTAATAGCATGGTGGAAATTGCAGCAGGGGCTAATTAGAGCAACTAAGTTAGATTCCTGTGCATTTGAAAACAGGCTGCATCCTTTTAATGGGATAATCAAAATGAATCATCCTGACTTGCAGAGTTTCTCTGTGCTTCTACATGTAGTTTAAATGGGGGTAACTCAGTTGAAGTTAATGGGACAAAGGTGATTTATCCCTTTGAGTGTGCAGCTCGACTTTAGGGCTAGATCCTGCAAAGTGCTGTGTACCTCCACTGCCCACAGAAGAAGTGCAAGGTGTGGGGGAGCTCAAAATTAGGTAGGGCTGAGCACTGAGGATGAACCCCTCTACTTTGCAGACACTCAACTTGCCAGCAAGATCCACTGTTTGGAATTTTTAAGACCACAGTTATGGGTTTAAACTAAATTACACACCATTTGGCCTCCACCACGTTTCACTTGCTTCAATACCATCAGGCTGGTTTGAATTTTTCTCCACTTGCAGTCATCGTCTACAACTAATTTGAAACACATTGTGAAGGTCAACAAACTCATCCCAGGCTCTCCTTTTCTCAAGGTAAGTTCTTTACTCTTAGACATAGTTATTCTGGGTTCCTACTGCAGCCAAAGGAGAGAAAGTGCCATTTTAGAGCAGATCTCATCTGATCTATTCTATGCTTCCACTTTAGAAGAAGGTGAATCACATCCTACATTTATTCCCCCTGCAGAGCACTGTTGAGTCTAGACATTTAGCTCAGATGCAGGCACACCCAGCAGAGTTTACTAGTTCAGGTTCTGCCCTAGCCTCTAATACTGGGTTACCTCCAAGTGACAGAAGCCTCAAGAACAGGGACCTTGTCTTTATGCTTTATCCAGGCTCCAGTGGGAAACCTTCACTCGGCTGCTCCGCACTATGCGAGACTGCACAAGTGGCACAGCCACAGTCTACCAGACCTGTCACATCCACTCTCTCCTGCAAGCATCCGCAAGATGAGATCAGAGAAGTAAACACAGAGAAAATTAGATGTCAGTATACACTGATTATAAGTTGCAACTAACACCATTCTCCATCAGTGAGGGATGATGAATGTGTCATATCCAATGCTAGAAGGGTGCTTCAAGACAATTAGGGTGGCTGGGACTTTTACGTGTGTGCACTCCTGCTCAAAGGGCTGACCAAACACCATTCCTCCTGCCTTCTGACACTGTCCATGCCCACTGACCTTCCTAAGCCTCTGTGGACTCGATTCTATCCTCATTATTAATTAAGCTATCTGACTTCCAGTGCTTACCTGACTGAAGACAAAGAAGGAAAGGGAATATTATCCCTGTTTTGTGCGGAAGTATCTTCCTTTATAATGGAACTAGGAAATGTTCCACCTGGGCTCAGGCAAAAGCCAGGGAGCATCTTTGATCTCTTTTGAAATTTCCACAGAAAGATTTCATTTCATTTTCTGGGCTTCTTTTCCTTTCTCCTTTAATAATAGCTGATATCATTTAGGGCAAAGCACAAGAGCCATTAAAAATGGTTATTAGTCTGGAACTGCTTTCTTAATAGGAAACACACATGCCACACTCTGGGAGTTCAACCTTTTTTAACAGACTTCAAGGTAAATGCCACTGTGACCCTTATTTTTAAGGAGGGAAGGAGAGAGAGGAATATGTTTCCCGGGCTGAGATTTTGCCCTTAGGCAGAGCCTTGGGCAAGAGGTGGAGCAGCTCTACCTCCCCTCTGCTCCTCCCCTCTGGAGGGATGCTGCCTCTGAAACACTCCTCTGAGGATCTGCTCCTCCACAGCGATTCATTTCTGCTGGAGGGAAGGAAGATGCATTAGCACTTCAGCATCCTTCCTCACCAGCATCCAGCTGGTGCAGAGGAGCAGAGTCATGGCTCAGCATACTGACAACCTCCCTCTGCTCACCCTCTCTCTGCTTTCTCCTTCCCTCAGGCAGAGCAAGGCCTTTGCAGAAGTGGGGTGCCCTTCAAGGTAACCCTGACAAAACCTCAGATAAGCCAGGAATTCGCATGTTCTTGAACTGTGACATTAAGACTGATCACAGCCTTCCCTCAGTGCTCTCTGCAACTGGTCAAATGTCCCTTCTAGAGCAAGAGACACTAAAAATTCCTGTCCTGAGGAAAACAGTACATGCTAGCCCTCAGCAGACTGCAATATTTCAGTGTGATGTGAGACTACAGAAGTAAGACGGGCACTTGAGATCTCCAAGAGCTGTCTTTATTCACTTCCCCTTCTTCTCCCACACCTGAACCTGATGTTTAAAGAAAAAAACCTGGGACCTCCTAAATGAAAATAGCAACAGCACCACACCCACCGCAGAACAAGGACACAGGGAAGCTGGGGGCTACTTGGCCTGATGGAGAACTCTGACCTTACAGCACGTCCACTGTTTTCATCTCTTCACCTAACCGAACAGAACCAACCAAACCAACCAACCAACCCCAAACTCCTACTTGAAATCTCTGATCAGCTGAAAAATACCACAATGTGTTAAGCAAAGCACTTGTCAGGCAGTTCATAGAATCAGTCAGGGTTGCAAGGGACCACAAGGATCAGCCAGTTCCAACACACCTGCTACGGGCAGGGACACCTCACACTAGATCAGGCTGGCCACAGCCTCATCCAGCCTGGCCTTAAACACCTCCAGGGATGAGGCTTCCAACACCTCCCTGGACAACCAGGCTTTCACCACCCTCATGCTGAACAACTTCCTCCTAACATCCAGTCTGAATCTACCCATTTCCAGCTTTGTGATAGGTCACTTCCTGACATCCTAAAAAGTCCCTCCCCAGCTTTCTTGTAGTCTCCTTTAAGATACTGAAAGGCCACAATAAGGTGGAGCCTTCTGCTCTCCAGACTGAACAGCCCCAAGTCCCTCAGTCTCTCCTCTCAGCAGAGCAGCTCCAGCCCTCTGCTCATCCTCGTGGCCCTTCTCTGGACACCTTCCAGCATCTCCATATCCCCCTTGTAATAGGGGCTCTAGAACTGGATGCAGTTCTCCAGGAGCTATTCCACCTTCTTGCAAGCACATTTCACTGCACAGGGTATTTTATTTGCCCTGACAGAGAATGCCTGATGCCTCCCTGATGTTTGTTGTGGGGTGTGCTCCTTTCATCACCTCCTAAAGGCCACACGACTGTCGTGTGATGCTGAGACTTTTGGCAGCTGTAACATATGTGCAAGAGTATTTATCATTTATTTAGCATGCCGGCTGGAGCGGCTGGCAAGGCGCTGCCATGCCTGACTTAAAGGCTGCTGGCATTTCCATTAGACAAAATCCCATCATGCAGGGGGTTAAGAACTCAGGCATTTCAAATCGCATCAGGTCGAACCATGATTCAAATCAGCAAAGCCAGTTTTTGGTTCGCTAAGGGCTGACAGTTGATGGCAGGTCACGAATATGTGCCTCTTTTTTGAACGGATGACCAGGCCAGTGCAGTCTAGCTTATGTTTCTAAATAATTGGGGAAGAGGGGGAGTGGAGGCTTCTGCACAATTCAGATGCAGCACTCAGATACACAGCGCTTCACGGTGGGATTTTCAAAGACATTTATCTTGGCCTAGCTGTCTCGCTGCTAGAGACAATTTCAGTGGAAGCAGACATAAGCCAGCAGTCATTCACTTTGAAAATCCCACTGCAAAGTGTCTGACAGTTGCATTTTAAGGACCACATGCCTGCCAGACACAGAAAGCCTCCTGCTACGTGCTGAGGTCCTGCAGCTCTCAAGAACAGAGAGAAATGTCTGTGCTGACCCGTGGTGACGGCAAGATGCAGCAAGACCCAAACAGCCAGAGCTCCAGGTCGGGCTTAGGAGCTCAGCATCCAAATCTTCTGCAGTCTCTCAGCTGTGCCAAACAAACGCAGGAACCCTTCAGACCCATATTCAGCTCCAGAAAGGTTAGCTCAGTGCCAACAACCTTCCCTAAGCCATTCTTATAAGCGAGGCATAGCTCATGGGTTTCGTGATCATTTCAATTTCCCTTTTGTGTTCTCAAGCAAAGAGATTGGTAAAAATAAACCCTAACACCAAAAGAACCAACCCGGCAAACAAGAACTGACAATTTACCCTGAACCTGGCCTGCCTGAGGAGCACTAAGAGGAGTCCTTTAACTTCTGCCCAGTTGCAGCTCTCTCTCTTCTCATGGAGCAGCAACATACCACACATTTCATAATTAGGGCAAGAGTGAGAGATAAGACCATCGGGCTGCGCACATGAAAGGAATGTGCTGGGTGTGGGGAGACGGTGCTGAAAGGAAGAGTTTTAGATGGGCTGGAAAAAGGCTCAGGGAGAGCAGTGTTGTGGGAGGGGGAGCTGAGGGTGTCAAGGGGAGGGTGCATGCACGTTAGGAACATGGGCGTTTTTCCTCCAAGCCCTGCCTCACACAGATTAAAAAGAGGCTGGTAAAAATCCTTAGGTTCAGGCTACAGACCTGAGCAGAGATCTGTGAGGGAGGTTTGGCATTCAGGTAGGAGAAACAAGTGCTGTGCACTGCTTTGAACCCTTGGAGGGACTCAGATAAGCAGAGCCTCTGCTGGAGGTGCTCACCGAGGACCTCCAATCCCCCTGGTTCAGAGTGAAGGGAAGGAGATGTCTGTTCCCTGTGACTGTTCTGCACAAATCCATCTCAGGGATTTTCAAAGGCCCAGCCTGCATTTTGGAGGGCTTTTGTGTTTGTTTGGTTTTGAATAGCCTTGGGGTTGGCATCAGAGTCTGGGAAGCTGCACATTTTTACAAGCTTCCAGTGGGGAGGAGAGACCTTAGCACTGAGCACAGAAGTAAGACATCACTGCTTGCTGAATAAAACCAAAGACAAGTCAGGAATATGAGACTGCAGCAAACTCCAGAACCTGTCAATTCTGCTGTTCTGGTCTCTGCCACCAATGAACGATGTGACCTTTGGTGAGTCACTCAGTGTCTTTGTGCCCATCTTGCTCTTCAGACCTTGGGTTCGTTTCCTCTGATTAAAACTCTGGGCTCTGAGCCCACAGCACTGGGCCTGCTGCACTTCTGACCTCTTTGGGGCCTTACATCTGCTTCTGAAAACACCAATAAATGTCCACACTCAGTAGTCCACTTTCAGCCCACAACCCTCACTGACCAAGTAGGAGACCAAGCTGCGTCAGAATCTTCGCTCCTGTTATTAATCACATCCAAATTCCCAGGTACTAACAAACACATCTCAGCTATCAGCCTGAACACCTCCACGTGTGAATTTTTTTTTGTTAGTTTTTTTTTGGTTTTAGGGGGGGTGTGTGTCTTGTTTTCAACATTAACATTCACATCTTTGAGAAATGCTATTTTTTTTTCACTCTGCTGCTGTGTGAAAAGGCTGGCCCAGAGCATCAGGTGTGAGAGCAGTGAGGAGCTCCTTTGTCTCAGATAGAAAGGCAAGAATCCTGGTTTACACCACCACAGGATCCAAGGCTTTGCTCAGGAGGGCCTCACAGAGCTTTCTGCCTGTGATAAACTGCTAAGGAATGACCTAAAAGCAGTGTGTTGGTTCACATGGATTTAAAGGTTGGGTCTCTACCTGCCGGCTGCTCTCTCCTCTGGACACCACAAGACTGGAAGCACTCCCCCAGTTTACACCATCACAGAGTCCAAGGCTTCGCTCAGAAGGGCCTCACGGAGCTTTCTGCCAGTGATAAACTGCTAAGAAATGACCTAAATACATGTTAACCAACACACTTCTTTTATATGTTGGGTCTCTACCTGCCAGCTGCTCTCTCCTCTGGGCACCGCAAGAGTGGAAGCTCCTCTCCAGTTTACACCACCACAGCATCCAAGGCTTTGCTCAGAAGGGCCTCACAGAGCTTTCTGCCTGTGATAACTGCTAAGGACTGACCCAAAAGCAGTGGTTTGGTTCAGACGGACTTAAGCGTTGGGTCTCTACCTGCCGCCACTCGCTCCTCTGGGCACCGCAAGGGTGGAAGCGCCTCGCCAGTTTGCACCACCACAGCATCCAAGGCCTTGTTCAGAAGGGCCTCACAGCGCTTTCTGCCTGTGATAACTGCTAAGGACTGACCCAAAAGCAGTGGTTTGGTTCAGACGGACTTAAGCGTTGGGTCTCTACCTGCCGCCACTCGCTCCTCTGGGCACCGCAAGGGTGGAAGCGCCTCGCCAGTTTGCACCACCACAGCATCCAAGGCCTTGTTCAGAAGGGCCTCACAGCGCTTTCTGCCTGTGATAACTGCTAAGGACTGACCCAAAAGCAGTGGTTTGGTTCAGACGGACTTAAGCGTTGGGTCTCTACCTGCCGCCACTCGCTCCTCTGGGCACCGCAAGGGTGGAAGCGCCTCGCCAGTTTGCACCACCACAGCATCCAAGGCCTTGTTCAGAAGGGCCTCACAGCGCTTTCTGCCTGTGATAACTGCTAAGGACTGACCCAAAAGCAGTGGTTTGGTTCAGACGGACTTAAGCGTTGGGTCTCTACCTGCCGCCACTCGCTCCTCTGGGCACCGCAAGGGTGGAAGCGCCTCGCCAGTTTGCACCACCACAGCATCCAAGGCCTTGTTCAGAAGGGCCTCACAGCGCTTTCTGCCTGTGATAACTGCTAAGAAGTAACCCAAAAGCAGTGTGTTGGTTCACATGGATTTACATGTTGGGTCTCTACCTGCCGCCACTCTCTCCTCTGGGCACCGCAAGAGTGGAAGCTCTGCCCTGGTTTACACCACCATAGCATCCAAGGCCTTGTTCAGAAGGGCCTCACAGAGCTCCCTGCCAGTGATAAACTGCTAAGGAATGACCCAAAAGCAGTGCGTTGGCTCACATGGATTTACATGTTGGGTCTCTACCTGCCGCCGCTCTCTCCTCTGGGCAAGGCTAGAGTGGTAGCATGTCGCCAGTTTACACCATCACAGGATTCAAGGCCTTGTTCAGAAGGGCCTCACAGCGCTTTCTGCCAGCGATACACTGCTAAGGACTGACCCAAAAGCAGTGTGTTGGTTCAGACGGATTTAAGCTCTACCTGTCGGCTGCTCTCTCTGGGCACAGCAGAGTGGAAGCACGACTTAGGCAGCAGGCTGACTACAAAGAGGCTTGTAGCAAAGCCTGGCATTTTCCTAACAAAAGCAGCACATGAACATTCCCCCCCTACCCCCCCCCAATTCTCTTCTATAAACGGTGAGGAGCATTTTCCTAAAATCAATCAGGCTCCATTATCCAGTTTAAGCCCAATCTCATTGTCTGCTCCTTCCTCCGGAGGCCGATTTCTGCCAGGTAGAAAATTAAGTTTCCTTTACTTTTCTTCCCTACACCATTTTTCAGCGTTTCAGCAGCGTTGTTCAGTGTGTGGGAAACCAACTTCCTGTCTCAATAAACAAGTGCACACAAGGCTGTTCTGGACACATAATGGGGTCTTTTTCCTTTTTTTTTCCCCCCCTTCTCCCCCCCCCCCCCCCCTTTTTTTATTTTATACAAAAATCATTCCACACTTAACACATCAATGAAGCCACTTAAGCTCTACTGCATCTGAATTAAAGGGGGAATTGTGTGATCAAAGAGTGTGAAGGAACCACACATGGAGTTCTTCAGGCCCTTCACTTTTGTTACATTTGGTACATAACAAACCCAATAAATATGCTTATCCCAGGGGCTGGTTTCATTATCTCATATCTCCACGTTTAAGAGCAGCTCCTTTAAGAGCTTTCTCTTTTTTTTTTTTCCCCCTTTGTTTTACAGAATTGTAGTTTTTAGGCTGTTTATTTTGAATCAAGATGCT